>MQTX01000180.1:254023-438229 GCA_009735665.1 Angiostrongylus cantonensis | reverse complement strand
ATATATATATATAATCTCCTTGTGTTGTTTGTATAGTTATGTTCGAAACGGCGTCAACGCTCCCGTTCTGGTGATGAGAGGGAGTAGACCACGCCCCGCTTCCTTCTGAAATGGAGTGAACCTTCCACGGTGTTCTAGTCGTTCGATAGTTAGTTAATGTGCACATATTTGTATTCATAGTCATAATCGGTACTGTTTCCTTAATCCGCCAATCACGTCATCTCATTCATGGCTGTATGACCAGTGTTAATCGACGTATCCTCCCGTCCCGTCGTCCGTTTATTTCACTTTCCTGGGCGAGAGTTCCTCTCCCTGATTATGGGAAAATTTCTCAAGTCAGAAAATTATCGAAGTCAGTGCTCTCGCATGTTTCGAAAATTTTCGTGTTACATAGATTGTTGACAAGGAAGTCCGCTTTGACTATAAAGGTAAGTGCATCGAGTTTCTAATATAGAAACTAGACTTTTTATTTTCATAGCAAATTTCATTGGTGTTGACTTATTGCTAATAATAGTGCTTCGTGCAAGATTCATGAAAGTGAGGTTCAATTGCTTAACTCTGAGTTAGAATATATTTTTTGTTTCAATACTTATTTTTTCTATAGAGTTGACTAGTTTTCTGGAATATCTGGTTGCCCTGTATTGATACTGTTTCTGAATTTCTTTCAAAACCAACTTCGAATTTTTATAGTTCCAGAATCATCGTCATTCTCCATCAATGAAGAGCCCTGATGTACATCGATTTGGTGATAGCCCCCGAAGTGGATCTTTTAATCAAAGCGAGGTTGGTAATTTGTATTTATTCGGAGGCATTCTTGTGATTGTGAAGATTTGCGTGTCCTTCAACGATTTAGCACAATTTTTGCTGCATTTCTGTTCGTTCTATTAACTGGATGCCTCAATGGATTTGTTGTGCACATCGGTAATGTCGACGTTTTCTAAGCTAAGTGTGGGAATGAGAATGAGAGGGGAAGAGGCAACAACAGCGCTGGTTGTGATATTGGTGTCCCAGGCACTTTCTGACTGGTTGGGTAGTTCGTTGTGCTGTGTTTGAAGTGCATAACATTTTGTGATAGGTTTTGTATGGTTAATGCAGAAGTTGTTATGGATGATTTATATACGTGAGGGTGAAGCTAATTAGTTTTGCTCATCGCCCACTTGTCATTAAACTATCTCACATTTATTTACCGTATGTTAATCCACACACGTCGCTATGGAACCTGTTGGATAGAATCTCTTTAACCAGAGCTTCAATTACGACAGCCCTTCCAAAAATTCGCGCGGGAAAGACCATTCAATTTTCCATTTACATGCAATTTCTGCTGTTCATTCATAATGTTGCGTGGTTGTTCTTTTTTCCCTCTATTGCCGACTTTTGGCATTTTTTAAACAAAACCATGTGATTCGTTTGGGTGTTTTCAGTTGTACGACGACTTGATCATAGACGAGATTCTATCACTTGAAGACGAGCAGAGGAGGACCAGCGGAAAGACTCAGCCAGTGAGTGTTTTCCCTTGGTTTTCCTACTCTGCCATTTCTTCTTGGTTTGATTACTTACTTTTATACTATCAAAAGTTTTATCTTTCGTTTTTCGCTGTCATTGATGAGGGTCTATAATCACTGAAGTAAGCGTTCACTCCCACTTGAATTCTTAGGATTTAACTGGAAATACTGTTAGTTAGATTTCCAAACTGAGGATTAAAAGTTGATAGACAAACGAGAACTTCCGTTCAAAATCGTTTTGAAGGCACCTGGTCAGTTAGTAAAAAGGTAAGTAACGACATTTTTGCTTTTCTATCGTTTCATCATTACGAAAGCTGATGTGTAACCAACTGTGTTGCTTGCGCATCGATCCAGAATATCCACTTGCACCACAGCGTCTGGATATCTTGCGACTTCTTTTTTGGTTAATTGGGCAATTGCCATTATGTAGTTTTGCATTCGTTAATCTGAAAATGTAAAATTTCAGCAAACTGGCACCCAATGGTTTTCGTTAAGAGCAGGCCCCATGGCAGTATAGTGCACAGCGATTCATTCCAACATTTGTAGTCTCATTCGCCTTATTTTTTACTTTTTAGCTTTCTGCCAGCTACTCATGTGCAGACAACATCACGCAGCTCTCAAATTCTCGGCCAATTCCTGGAGCTCAGTCATCCGGTATCTCATTTTTTTGTTTGGTATTTTACTAAACTAGGATGAAATCTCCAACCACAGCCACGAATGGTTTCTCTTCATACTGTTTATGCGGAATTAAGTTGAGTAAATGTTCATTTTATTTAGGCATCAGTTCACTAGATGTTTTCGGAACTAGTTTTTTTCTGCTATACATCGCTCATCTCTACGTTTACATTCATTAATAGTGACATTTTCTAGTTAAAGAGTCGCCATTTGGACGTTTTCATAGGATCAAAATCGAGATATATGTGACAAATGGTGCTTGAATATTCACTAGGCACTAAACGTGTGACCTTTGAGTGTGTCTGGAAAATTAAAAGGACACATGTTTAATAGGTGGCACATCTACTGCCGTGGCTTTTTGACGTAAATGATGACTCGTCTGTCACTCGTAGTTTTGTAAACGATCGAATAACTCGAGCTGTTAGCAACACCTGTCTGCTATCGTGTCCTCCGTTCACCAGAGCCTTTTATTGAACTCTGCTTGCTCAAGGGAGACGAAGATCATCATAGTTTTAATTCCCCTGTTTTGTCATTGGAGAAAAGGCACCCAAGGAAAGCTCACGGGGCTATGCTGCGGCATGAATTTATTTCTAACTCTCTGTCGACAAAAATCCCCGCATCCGCAACTTCGGTGTGGTGGCTGTTGAACGCCTGTTGTCCATTGTTGTTCAGTCAGCTCATCATCCCGCCATGGTGAGACAAATAATTCTGGAAAAATAGACGATGCGAATACATGGTATGGAAGCATTGGTTTCCCGATAAAGCCATGAAAATTTCGCAAGATTTTACTGTTTTCGTGGATATAATTATACTACGCTGTTCAGCACAGGTTGTGTAATACGAATTTTTCACCTCTTTTGATTAATAAAGTTTCGAGTGAAGTTCGCTCACAAAGCGAGTCAAACGATTCGCGATCACTTCATATGTCAGTTGAAAGGGAAAGATTCTGCTCCAATTTTTATGTGGTTTTTGTTTTGGTAGACTTTTTTAAATGGAAATGAAAAAAAATTGTATAAGAATGAAGAGCAAAAGAGAAATTTCTGGAAGTTAGATGTAGGCGAAGCAACATCTTTGGATTCACTGGACTGAGTTGCTTGTTCAAAAAGAACTTCACAAGGTGCCATCGAGTGCCATCCCGAATTGAACGAATGCACAGAAATCGCCGTTGTGAAGTCAATTATGCGCTTGGGTATAACCGGATCCAAATTTGCAACAAAACGAGTCAAGCGATAAGTAAATAATTAAATTATTTCATCTAATTGAGTGTCAATATAAATCGATATATCGGCGTACGTTTTTTATAAAGGAAAGTCGTTGTAATGCTACCACATCCACTCGAAGCAAAATTGGCTCATTTAGGAATCTTGTCATCTACGAACGAATTATTTATTTGAAATTTTGACTTTTAGATAAACACATCACGAATAAATATCGTAGAAAGCCCAAACTTTGTGTTGACATCTAAAGATCGAAGGCATTAGTTGAAGCGGATTATGGTTAGCAGTTTGAGAACTAATAGAAAAGGTGATGTTCTACCGCCATGAAACTGTTTCGTGGAATTCGCGTGCGATTTCCGTAAAGAAACTATGACACTTTCTAAAAATTCGCTACTCGCTGATTATCAGAGTGTCACAGAAAGGGTCGTTTCAAATTTGAGTAATCGATCGGAATGAGAATTGATGTGCGACAATCAGCGACGCTCAGCTTGTTGGCTGTATACGGTGAAGAAGCCACAACGCATCCCAAAGGTGATTTTTCTTCCCTGGTAGACCGTGGCCACTGCTTGGTGATGTATGGCAGGCGTTTCCCAGTAGAACTTAACGTTTCCGTCATGCTAAGCGTTTTCCACTAAAAGTTTTTCAATCTCTGCGAAAAAGAAACGGTCGAGAGGTTTGTGCGCAAATTAAAGTATTCCAGCAGAGATGGATTTGAAATACTTCATTAATGTATTTAAAGTGGCGGATTCTGCTGCAAGCCAATGCATATCTTCTTTTCGAATGTGATGGCGCAAAAGTATGGTTTGTATATCATACAACTCTGCCTAAACTGCCGTCTTCGTCAAATTTATTGCCAACGGATTATCGGTATTTGGAACGTCTACATAGTTTCCTTCAAGAGTAAATATTTCCTAACCAAGAACCACCCAAAAAGGTTTGCGACGACGTTATCTTTTGTAGAGATTGAAACGTTTATGCAGGTCTGTGGTTGGAACGAGCAGTTCTTTTAAAATTTCACCTACCGAATATTCTAGTAATAACTAAAGTGCTGTACTCTATTTCATGTGTTGTAGAGTACAATGAGATTATCCTTGTACAGCTTGTAATTTCATTACTCATTCAATAACATTGTCAACGTTCTTCCCCGTCATGCATAGCTGTTGTCCAGTAGGCTTTTCTCGTTCGTAGGGTACCGAAAGGGGAGCATGTGGCGCAGTGGTCGGAGGTGCTTTGCTGTACACACTTGGTCTTTGGTTCAATTCCGTACCCCGAGGTCGCCAAGCTCAATGCTTCCGGAGTCGGCAGATTGGTACCAGTCTTGTTTGAGAGGATGAGAGCACTCACTTGATTCATCGCTAAGCCACAACAAGTCATTATATAAGCTAAATATGTATTCAGTCACCTGAAAGAATTCCTAATGAGCTAGTATGCATGTCGCATCCTTTTGGCGTTGATCAACGACGAACGCTTTATCCTCTTTGTTCTTCACGGCACGAAAAACACATTTTAATGGGATGCTATTTATTTTCAGTGTATATTGAGAGGATTGCCTTCTCAGTTATTTGGTCTCGCATTTTCTCTATTAATTGATTTGCCGATCTTAATTATGTGTACGAACTGTTTTCACGAATAACGAAATTTTGTGCGGGTCTCTAGGTCACGAGCTATCTATCAGGATGGTAATATGCTAGTTGAGTGTGAGGTGGTGAGGCAGTTTGAAAACACATAGTTACAACATTGCACGTGCCCATGAATGGAACGGTGTATAAGATAGGTATAAATCAACGTCAGAGCGGAAGCACACATATCATATTCTGAATGCGCCTCTATCTCAGCACTGGCACACGGTCGCTTTAGGTTATTCGTTTAACTTCTTATCAGCCTCATAGAAGCGCAACACATAGCCTAGAGTCGTTCTTAAAGATATTATAACACTTTTTATCCAAATTAATCTATTGATGGGCTCGTTTAGCGCAATGGCTAGAGTTGCAATGCATGTGTATATGGTTGTTAATTAGATCCTGCGCACCGGCCTCACGAAATCTTCCGTTCTTCTGGTTGCGAAAGTATGTACCAGACTTTTCTTGAAGGATAACAGCACTTCAGTAGTTCAACAAAAGTTGTGGCATAGGCCAAATATGCATTCAAGCACCACGTCGAACACCTGGCTCATTTCTCAGAGAGTGATGAGCGCCGAACGCTTTATCATTTATCCTTTATCTTTTATGCTCTATTGATTGTTCATCGGTTTGCCATTGAGATTGTTTCAACTTGGCATGTGTTTGGAAGTTGTAGAAAGGTTTTCGAAGAGTTGTCTTTGACGTATTCTTTTCGAAATAAATCATTTTACTAAGCTATAAGACATTTTTTCCGTAAGAGATATTTGATGTTATTTCTTAAAGGGTATTGTCAATTCAAAAATGGTATGTCTGAAACGGATTGAGATACGTTACCATTTTATGAAAAAGTTCATCTGAATAGTTTAGGCTATTGTGTTTTTGGCTAGAGCATATTCGATTGGTAATGCATTAATTATTCCATGTTCAGTCCAATATTTTCATGTAAAGTTTTAGTAGTTGCGACAAAGCTATCATATGTGAAGAAAAAGAAAAATTTGCAGGCTCTGGCCATTCCGGAAGTCCAATTACAATCGGTGGTGCTGCTTTTGGGTCGAATTTCCGTCAGGTGGTTTCAAGTTCAGCGCCTACAAGTTCAATAGATATGGATGCGATGTTAATGCAGTCTGCTCATCAGTCACCATCAGCCACTAACGGAGACGATTACTATCGTGATAGAAGGAAAAAAGATATACACAATATGAGTGCGTTTTATGTAGTTTCTGTATCATTAAACTCTCCTTCTTTACTAAAAGTAGCTTGACAAAACTGAAAAGAAGAGCTCCGTAACGTTGATGGTCAAACGTCTTCATATATAAACTTGGTTTAATTCTCTACGAAAAGTCTGAACAGTTTTCAGTTGAGCGACGAAGGCGTTACAATATTAACGATCGCATCAAGGAGCTTGGCATGATGTTACCAAAATCTTCTGCAGAGTAAGTTACTCATAATTTTTATACAAAAATTTGCACACTTGGACCCCCCCCCCCCTTAATTACCTGTTTTTATGAATGGTGGGGTCCGAGCCATATTTACTTTTAACTGGTATTTTGCCGGTTGGATAAGTTTTTGTCTTATTTCGCAACGGCCTTTCGAATGCGTTCACGGATCGTCGCCGCAGGCTCTCACATATCTTTAATCGGTTGGATGGTTGTCGCTTTGTAAATAGTTTTTTCCAAGACGGCGAGAATTCCTGCTACAGGTTTCTTCGTAGGTGCTCATCCGGATGAAAGTGTCGCGCTCATTCTCAGTTTGATTTTCCAGGGACCTGAAGCTTAATAAGGGAACAATTCTGAAGGCTTCATGTGACTATATTCGCCAGCTACAACGTGACCGAGAGCTGATGCTCAAACAACAAGCTCATCAACAAAAACTGGAGAATATCGCGAAGCAGTATGCAGAACGAATACGGGTTGGTTTTGCATTTATGACTGTTATTCGAAGTATGATGACATTTGAACTTTGAGATGGGTTCCTTTAATTCTTCTGTTTTTTTCTTCTTGTTCTTCCTCGCTGGAAGGCAGGTGAAAAAGGGGCTCTGAGACGATACTGCCGAAATGTCAGCTATCGTTGTGTTGTATGTGTTCTACATGTATGGATGTAAACGTGTGCTGAATATCAACCTCGCGGTTGCTGAAAAGAATAACGACACATTTATAGTCCAGTGCCGAAGTTAATAGAAAGTCGATCTTGGGTTTTTAGAATATTGTGTACATTTCCATACCATGAAAAAATTTGAATGATCTCCTAAAGGGTGAGCGAAAACTATTTGAAATTAGTGTAAAATTCATTGCTGATCAAAACGAAGGGCTTAAGAGCCTTCATAATAATTCGAAACATCGGCTTTCAATTCATCTATGTGTTGTGTGTATTTGTGTAATCAAGTTATGTTTTTCTTACGAATTACCTTAATGAACTCACACGAAGTTGTATCGTATGTAGCTATCTATCGTCATAGTTAATTCATAAAATGCGATTATTTTCAACTTAGCCCTTGAAATGTGAGGCGTTTAAAATTTCTTTGATGCCTAAATCTTAGTGGTTTCTAGTCAATGAAATGTTCCCTTTAGGAACTAGAAGAATTCATGACTCGTCATGGTATTCAGCCACCTCCAGCCCATTTGCCTCCAATTCCTCGACTTGCCAGTCTGGATCGTCCAATTAAGCAGGAAATGGATGACACGGCCTCACCAAATCATACACCTTGTGGTTCTCTTGTAAGTTAATATTTGTGGCATAGTTTTTTTTTCATTATTCATTCACAAAACTATCTATTTCAATAAATACACGGCCTCACCAAATCATACACCTTGTGGTTCTCTTGTAAGTTAATATTTGTGGCATAGTTTTTTTTTTCATTATTCATTCACAAAACCATCTATTTCAATAAAGAAATTTGTCACCGTCATCTTTAAATTTCGTCCTTCCATTAATCTCTTACTACTTTTTAATTTTAGTCTTCGTCTGGTTTTATGTCACAACTATCTGATGGAACGGCAGCTATGCAGATTGCAAGTCCACTGAGTAGGCAGGCGATGCAGTCGGCCACCAGTCACTCAGAGAGCTATTTCTCTGTTGGATCGAGTAGCCCACCCGAATTCGGTACGAATTGGAGTCATGTATTTCTGTATTGCCCTCTAATCAAGGAAAGGGTTGCGATGAGATGCACAAATTGTACTTTTCCACTGTAGTGTTTAGTAATTATATGAACAGACGATTATCCTATATCGCATCATTTACAGGAACGCCCCATACATGGCGAGACCATGGTATGCAGCAGCCGTTTCCTGATTTGATAATGGACGACATGGCAACGTTACAAGTAAGTTGGTCGTTAAATCCATAACGTTATTACACGAAATTTTTGGTTTATCCACAAACAGTATAATTCTCAGGGCGGCAATCCACTTCTCAGCCAAGACCCTCTCATCTCTCAAGCTGGAGCACATCCGTCACCACATCTTCCCGCTGGAAGTCAAATGAGTCCAGATATTCAGTGGGATCAGTCAGGTTTTAGCCCTGAAGGCCATAATGGACTGCATCACCAGCACATGGATTTTTCATAAGTATTAAGTACTGCGCGTTTTTTTAGTTTATGTAATGGTATCGGAACTTCAGAATTTATGTTGTGCAGATTTCTTGGTAGGCTCACTGCTTGATGCTTATCGCATGTTGTCCTAATTTTTTTTCACTTTTCTACATTAGGGAATTTATATCACTTTCGCCGTGATTACATGTCTTGCGAATCCTCTGCTCCCGCGTGTATTCTCTCGCATTGCTTATCGCTCGGTTTTCGGATGGTAGCGATGTCATCCGCGATTTCTATCTCGGGTCGATCGGCAACAGTGGTTTTTTTCCACATGTATACATCTGTTATGTTTGTCAAACACCGATTTCTATGAGATTTCTATATGTAGTTTTATTTTCCAGTCATTATACGTTCGTCTCATCACCATCTAAGCTGCGGTCACTCGTTTATTTTCTGCTGATTTTGTTAACATTTGTACAGTGTCACTAGGAGTAATGAGTTTTGGATAGGCACCGTTTACGAGACGTTTTGCCTACATTGATTAGCCTACGTTTTTTTTTATCATCCTCGTCTTCGCCATTTATGCAGGGATTTTCCCCAGTGTTTTTATACGTTGCCACACTTTTAACACGTCTCATATGACTTTATCTTTGATACGTTGCCTATACGTTGCACAACATTCTCCTTTCCTTTCCATTTCGACCTTTCTCTACATTACTCTACGTGGCATATGTGACCTCTCTTCATTTTTTATTTAGCACTTACATAGAGATTGTTCCGATGTACAGGTGTACAAATTGAACTACCTTCGTTCTTATATTTTTGAGGGTGAAGTTAGCCTAATCCTGCGGGACATAGAGGTTCCTGTAAAGCCAACGCTACCTGCCTGTGCACATTGGAAGCACATTTACAATGGACGAGGGCACTTTGCAAACACCATATGCCTCTATTCTGCTCTGCTATTTGTAAATACTATATAAAACTACATTAAATTTGTTGTTAGTTCGTTTAGTTATTGCTTTTTTTGCAATTCTCATAGAAAAGTATGTGGGAAGAGTTTTACTGTTAGAATCTCTCTTTAATAGCTGGCCTTAATACGTGGTCTTTCGGAACCTGTAATTTGCCAGCAGTGTGCTGTAATTCGGTCACAGACTTCCCGCCGTAGTGGTAGAGGTATCCGTTAACGTTGGTGCGTGAAATCGAAATTCTGACACAAAATCAGAGCAGGTCTTTTAGAGATGCTTAATGGACTAGAGGTCCTGTGTTATACGATCACTTTGCGAGCTAATCATGCATCCCATTTAAACTCTGCCTATTGCCTATTGTTACCACTCTTAAAGTTATTGATCCAGTGGAGATCGATTGCCTTATATGAAAGTCTGGGAAGACTTTAAACGCTATCCGTGATTACAAAAAGAATTACAAGAACCACTTTCGACCAACGCTCAAAGCATCGATAAAGGCACAAAATTCTCGTGTTGCAGCGAAATTCAAACTCGGCTGCAAGCACCGCAGATGACGGGTGCAAAACAACGGACTGATTGGAAGAACTGCTTGGATGGTGAAGACTTAAGTGACGTTTTATATACATGTCAGTGGCACAGTTTCGCGAATCGTTACCGTGTGTATGGCTCAGTTGCTATCCTCCTGTGCTGTTGGTTGATTAACCTTTTTTCCTGAGACCATAGGATAGGAGTATTAGGATGTACCAGGTGGTCTCTGCATGGAGGCAATACGCTTATATGTCAAAGGAAAACATGCCGATCGGCGGTAGTGTTTCTTCCAAGACAGCAGCGATTCAAATGTTAGTTCCCAGGTTCGACTTTCTATTAACCTCGGCATTGGAATATGAATGCGTAGTTTTCTTTTTCAGCAATCGCGAGGTTGTTATACAGCATACATTTACTTCCATAGAAAAACACACAATACAATACAACACAACAGTAGCTGACGTTTCGACAGAGTTATCAACCATATGCGACTATAATCAGCTGTTCTAACCTTCCTCATTGGAAGTCATGTAAAAAAGCGGCTCTGAAGAAGGCGATACTGCCGAAATGTCAGCCACTGTTATATTGTATTGTGTGTTTTTCTAGGGAAGTAAATGTATGCTGTATAACAACCTCGCGATTGCTGAACAAGAAAACTACGCATTCAAATGTTAGTGGTCCATAATTTTCTTCATTCTAAAATGCAGGTGAGAATTGCTTTGAACATGTCAATTGCGTCAACGTGATCACTGTATTAACTAGTATTCTCTAATCAGTAGATGCGGCAAAGCAATCAGCGATAAATGGAACTAATATGTCCATCAATAGGCATCGTTTGGTCACTGCATCTTTTCTATGAAATCCTTAGCTTATAAGAGGTATACAGATAGGAGCTTAGTGATCAGAACCGTGAACTATATACGTTAGCGCCTTGTGATGCGTGAAGGGTTTCGACGGTGAGCAATGGAATCTAGCCTTCCGACTCATTTGAGCGGATTGTCCGGAGATTTCGCCGCAGTACAAGACATGATTCAGATTAAAAAGTTTTTCGTTCAAGAATGTTTAGGTCGTGTCATGTTCGTTCAAGGCTTAGTAGATCCTCTAGGAAATCAGGGCCTTGTCCCGTTGCTAGTATTCGTAACGTTCTTCACACTGCCGAGTTAACAACTTGCAATCTCTTTTGTTAGCCAAGCACCGGGAGTAAGGGAATTCTCGCTACGCCTACAGTGGTTGGTCGATAGGGGCGGAAATGATGAAGCGTTCGGTGATGACCAATCGTTCTGATAGGCGACTTTTGAAAAAAAAAGTTTGCCTTCTCCAAATCATCACAAAGTGTAATAGAACATATCGAACTGTACGGTGTATTCCAAGAAGGCTCAGATAAATGTCTAACGGAGCTGAACATGGGCCATACTTATAGGGTGTATCTTCTATTGTGGTTCATTAAACATACTTAGAGGTGCTTGCCTATGCAGTAACTTTTGGTGGTTTCTAGTGCATCAAGTCGGTGCTACAATACTTCCAGATAAGTGTGGTATCGACTTTGCGACAACGGAAATGTCGAGGACTTGGTGAGCCTAGGCGGGGTCGAACCAATGACTACGTGTGTATTGCAGGATGCCTCTAACCACTATACCGTACACCTACGTTCGGGCGATATCCGCGTCATTTTTGTAGAAGCTCTTGGTTGGAATGTGTTGACAGCTTTTAAATTACTATCCTCCTGTGCTGTTGGTTGATTAACCTTTTTTCCTGAGACCATAGGATAGGAGTATTAGGATGTACCAGGTGGTCTCTGCATGGAGGCAATACGCTTATATGTCAAAGGAAAACATGCCGATCGGCGGTAGTGTTTCTTCCAAGACAGCAGCGATTCAAATGTTAGTTCCCAGGTTCGACTTTCTATTAACCTCGGCATTGGAATATGAATGCGTAGTTTTCTTTTTCAGCAATCGCGAGGTTGTTATACAGCATACATTTACTTCCATAGAAAAACACACAATACAATACAACACAACAGTAGCTGACGTTTCGACAGAGTCATCAACCATATGCGACTATAATCAGCTGTTCTAACCTTCCTCATTGGAAGTCATGTAAAAAAGCGGCTCTGAAGAAGGCGATACTGCCGAAATGTCAGCCACTGTTATATTGTATTGTGTGTTTTTCTAGGGAAGTAAATGTATGCTGTATAACAACCTCGCGATTGCTGAACAAGAAAACTACGCATTCAAATGTTAGTGGTCCATAATTTTCTTCATTCTAAAATGCAGGTGAGAATTGCTTTGAACATGTCAATTGCGTCAACGTGATCACTGTATTAACTAGTATTCTCTAATCAGTAGATGCGGCAAAGCAATCAGCGATAAATGGAACTAATATGTCCATCAATAGGCATCGTTTGGTCACTGCATCTTTTCTATGAAATCCTTAGCTTATAAGAGGTATACAGATAGGAGCTTAGTGATCAGAACCGTGAACTATATACGTTAGCGCCTTGTGATGCGTGAAGGGTTTCGACGGTGAGCAATGGAATCTAGCCTTCCGACTCATTTGAGCGGATTGTCCGGAGATTTCGCCGCAGTACAAGACATGATTCAGATTAAAAAGTTTTTCGTTCAAGAATGTTTAGGTCGTGTCATGTTCGTTCAAGGCTTAGTAGATCCTCTAGGAAATCAGGGCCTTGTCCCGTTGCTAGTATTCGTAACGTTCTTCACACTGCCGAGTTAACAACTTGCAATCTCTTTTGTTAGCCAAGCACCGGGAGTAAGGGAATTCTCGCTACGCCTACAGTGGTTGGTCGATAGGGGCGGAAATGATGAAGCGTTCGGTGATGACCAATCGTTCTGATAGGCGACTTTTGAAAAAAAAAGTTTGCCTTCTCCAAATCATCACAAAGTGTAATAGAACATATCGAACTGTACGGTGTATTCCAAGAAGGCTCAGATAAATGTCTAACGGAGCTGAACATGGGCCATACTTATAGGGTGTATCTTCTATTGTGGTTCATTAAACATACTTAGAGGTGCTTGCCTATGCAGTAACTTTTGGTGGTTTCTAGTGCATCAAGTCGGTGCTACAATACTTCCAGATAAGTGTGGTATCGACTTTGCGACAACGGAAATGTCGAGGACTTGGTGAGCCTAGGCGGGGTCGAACCAATGACTACGTGTGTATTGCAGGATGCCTCTAACCACTATACCGTACACCTACGTTCGGGCGATATCCGCGTCATTTTTGTAGAAGCTCTTGGTTGGAATGTGTTGACAGCTTTTAAATTACAGTTGAAACGTGGTGGAAATGAAGCAACGTGCCCAAATATTATAAATCCCATGCTTCATACACATTACATTCATCGATCCTTTGCATTTATTGGCATAGTTTATGCGTTCTTTCAAATGTTGCTGTCCATTGAAGTTAGTGGTACCGCATGGATACGTCAGCATTTTAGGAAAATACGAGTGCTGAAAGGTTTTCACAATGAAGTTCCAAGTCAATCTTGTTTGTAATTTATCAGTGATATTTTTACGTTTAACAAGAAGTCATCAATGGTACATAAGAAGTTGAAGAACAATCACTACACATAGTGCAAATGCAAATAATCTGGTTGTAAAGCTTTAAATCAGTATATTGACACATGGACAACTATGTGCATTGAATTCAATGCACGTTGTCGCAAGACTGGTGACCGAGTTAAGCTTTAGGCCCATATATCTTAGCTCATTGCAAAATTTGCAAATTTCAATAGAAACCACTCGAATCTGCATTTCTTTGTCCGAAACACGGAACAACATTCACACTCACTATCGGCATTCTGGTTCCTTGAAGTCAACGAAAGTTTTTTTTTTGATACCTAAAGTCAGTTAGACAAGCAGAATTGCGTACAGAACGGCACGATAGTGTTTCACAACGTATCGTCGGTGCTTGTTTGCATTGCGGCGAATACGCAGTCATTTATATGCATTTCACTGCTTCATCGTCTGTTCCACTCAAGAACAGATGGATGAGTGCTTTGAACTGTTAAACCGACAGTCAGAGTATATAAAATTTACACGAGAAAAACCAACCGAAAACTGGCTTCCATTCTTAAACATCCAAATAAAACTCTCAGAAGGTGGCTATATAACTGAATCGTACCGTAAGCCAAGTAGTAAAACCATACTAGTTCACTACCTCTCCTCTCATCCTTCACACATGAAAAAAGCACCTATCAAAAACTTTATGTACCTTACGGCTAAAAATGTTTGCACAGGAGAAGAGAGAGGAAAGGAAGGAATCGCAAAACCTGGCACGAAAAATAGCCATTTCCAATGAACAGATGGATGAGTGCTTTGAACTGTTAAACCGACAGTCAGAGTATATAAAATTTACACGAGAAAAACCAACCGAAAACTGGCTTCCATTCTTAAACATCCAAATAAAACTCTCAGAAGGTGGCTATATAACTGAATCGTACCGTAAGCCAAGTAGTAAAACCATACTAGTTCACTACCTCTCCTCTCATCCTTCACACATGAAAAAAGCACTTATCAAAAACTTTATGTACCTTACGGCTAAAAATGTGTGCACAGGAGAAGAGAGAGGAAAGGAAGGAATCGCAAAACCTGGCACGAAAAATAGCCATTTCCAATGGCTATGAAGTAGAGGCCAATCGGCTTAGACAAAAGCGTAGGGTGGTTTTTCAAAATAATGTTTCGAACTTAGGTAAGATTCCCCTCAAGCTACCCTTCTTATCAAATGAAGTAAGTTATGTCATTAAGAGATGCTTGAGGTGAAGAGGCCTTTTTTCCGCCGAAAAATTAAAGTATTCTAATATAAAATACGTCCAGGCTCTGTGGAAGGCGAAAATGCCGAAACGTCAGCCATCGACCAACAACACCAATAACAACGACAATCTGGCACGAAAAATAGCCATTTCCAATGGCTATGAAGTAGAGGCCAATCGGCTTAGACAAAAGCGTAGGGTGGTTTTTCAAAATAATGTTTCGAACTTAGGTAAGATTCCCCTCAAGCTACCCTTCTTATCAAATGAAGTAAGTTATGTCATTAAGAGATGCTTGAGGTGAAGAGGCCTTTTTTCCGCCGAAAAATTAAAGTATTCTAATATAAAATACGTCCAGGCTCTGTGGAAGGCGAAATTGCCGAAACGTCAGCCATCGACCAACAACACCAACAACAATGACAATGACAACGAAGACCTATACCAACCTTGCATCAGCTAAAGAAGATCGGTTTATAAGATCATATAAATAAATACATCAACTATCTATGCCGAGGTTTATAGAAAGTCGATCTTTTGAGTTATGTACATTTTAGTTCAAATACTCATAATTCATAGTAAAAGGATAAAGCTCTCGGCGTTGATCAATCCCTGAGGGATGTGCCATGCATTCGACTTCATTAAGTATCGCTGGAGGTGAATGAATGCATATCTGGCCTTTGCAATGACTCGCGGTGGCCTGCCGATGTATCGAGCAATCGGCTTAGACAAAAGCGTAGGGTGGTTTTTCAAAATAATGTTTCGAACTTAGGTAAGATTCCCCTCAAGCTACCCTTCTTATCAAATGAAGTAAGTTATGTCATTAAGAGATGCTTGAGGTGAAGAGGCCTTTTTTCCGCCGAAAAATTAAAGTATTCTAATATAAAATACGTCCAGGCTCTGTGGAAGGCGAAATTGCCGAAACGTCAGCCATCGACCAACAACACCAACAACAATGACAATGACAACGAAGACCTATACCAACCTTGCATCAGCTAAAGAAGATCGGTTTATAAGATCATATAAATAAATACATCAACTATCTATGCCGAGGTTTATAGAAAGTCGATCTTTTGAGTTATGTACATTTTAGTTCAAATACTCATAATTCATAGTAAAAGGATAAAGCTCTCGGCGTTGATCAATCCCTGAGGGATGTGCCATGCATTCGACTTCATTAAGTATCGCTGCAGGTGAATGAATGCATATCTGGCCTTTGCAATGACTCGCGGTGGCCTGCCGATGTATCGAGCCAGTACTGCCATCCTCCCAGACAGATCCGGTACCAATTTGCCGACCCCGGAGGGTTGGAAGGCTAGGTGGGTCATGGGCACAGGGGTACGACTCCGCGTGCGTGTCACAGTGGCGCCTCCAACCACTGCGCCAAACGCACCCTATAAATTATAGTATCACCTGTAAGGGGTACGACTCCGCGTGCGTGTCACAGTGGCGCCTCCAACCACCGCGCCACACGCGCCCTATAAATTATATGGGCGATAGTTGCCTACATCGTGTAGGTCACCCTTCTTGAACAACAACACGGTCTTGCTGGTCTTCTACTGGGTAGGAATCTTGCGTTCAGACAGGTAACGTGAGATGAGCCGAGCCATTGTGTTTACGAGGATTGGCGGAAGGTTCTTCAGATGTTCTGATCTTATCCTGTGCGGACATGGTGGGATAGTACAGTGGAAGCGATGTCGGTTCTCACGAGCGTGGGTAATAGTTCGTTTCCGCTCGAGACCAACCAAGCCTCTCATCTCTCCGGGGTGGAGAAATTGCTACCGGACTTCGGGAAAAAATGTCTGCAATCTAACTGTGAACGCTCCAACCAGGTATCTCAAGACACCAGTAAGAATTGCTCGACCTTCATTCTGCGGCATTCTAGATGAAATGAAAGTCCTCAAACAGCAACCCAAGCCACACGTAAAAAGTTGGAGGATCTTCATGGATAATGTATGCGAGGAAATGAATCGAATGTGAGAAGTGCTGGGATCCGCACAGTAGATGTTAAGACGGGTCATATATAAAATAAAATTTAAAAACGCTAAAAATTTCTTCTGTGGATTTACGAAGTTCCAAGCTCCTACCTCATTGTGGTGATTGGGAAACCACAGCTCTTATTTATGGTTCTCGATTTGTATTTGAAGTTTTAAAAGTCCAAATTTCGTTTTCAATTTTTTCAGAGTTTAATTTTCAAACGCGTTTAAAATTGAAGGGATGACTCATAAAAGTTGTACGTACCTGAAGATGATAAAAAAGAGCAGATTGCCTTCTGTCTTTAGGGTTCTCACATCCTTTGCTGCTTGGCTAATGGCGAAATTATGGTGTATTGTCGAAAAACCAGCTTCGTGGCAAATGTGTTGATTTACATCCGCTGCTCCATAGAGAATCGTAGATGGAAGTATACAAAAACAGCGAAATTGCGGACTGCATGAATTTCATAGCCGATATCCCTCGCAGTCATTAATTTACGCTTATGAAAGTGAAATTTAAGAGAATCAAGCTCCCACACCCACTTGTGAAGAAAGTAAAGAAGCAACTGTCGAAAAACCAGCTTCGTGGCAAATGTGTTGATTTACATCCGCTGCTCCATAGAGAATCGTAGATGGAAGTATACAAAAACAGCGAAATTGCGGACTGCATGAATTTCATAACCGATATCCCTCTCAGTCATTAATTTACGCTTATGAAAGTGAAATTTAAGAAAATCAAGCTCCCACACCCACTTGTGAAGAAAGTAAAGAAGCATTCGATGAATGGTTTTCGCTTTTTCTTTAGTTGCACTACAACAGAAGTAAAGAAATCATTGGTGTTTGTTAACTTGTTCAGGCTTAAAAAAAAGTGTATTTTCACATTTTCACACAGATGAATTGAAGGAAGGGATATTTTGAAACATTTTCGAAAGATGAAATCTTGCTACGTGAAGCGGTTATCATATCTTCAATAATGTTCACTCCGTGCATCGGGCTTTCATCCGAGGTTTAATGTATGATGTGTCACACAGAGATTGAAAAACGCTGAAAGCTTTATCATTCTTATCATTTAATGGAGAGATTAACTTCTATACCACGGTATGAAGAGGCGAGTATAGTAGAAATATAGTACAGCAGAACTTCCACACGATGTTACAGTACGAGTTGGGCTATGGTGTTTGTTGTGTATATCTTCACTTGCACTTTGTATGTCTTCCGAAGTCGCCTATCAAATGCCATCAGTGGCGAATTTGCTTTCTCGCGATCTTTCTAGGACGACCATGGACAAGAGTTACTTCTCAGCAGCGACGCCGCTCTTCCATCGTCTCCTAGTGCCAACATTCGAAGAGTAATTGGATAAGATAACATCACTTCGGCAGAGTTCATGGTTACAGTGTAATAAATAGCGAACGTGCTTGAATAGAATGAAATGGTTACCCGCATCGATGAAAAATTCCCATATATCCATGTTTTGGCAACAATATTAATGAAGCAGAGACGATACACCGTGTTCACGTGTGGTTATGGAGTTTAATGGAGTATTACAACATTTTTGAAGAGTGCACATGAATTGGGCGAACAACAAGGGAAACTTCGAGAGGGTCGGCTTGCGGATCGGAGCCATCGCGCTATCCTGTTCAGCATTTACTCTCTCTCTCTCTCTCTCTCTCTCTCTGCTATGTAATCGAGAAGAGGGTTGGATACGATAACCACCTCAAGGATTGCGAATGTATGAACAGTGTTTGCACAAGGGCAACCGACCCGAATATTGTTGCACTATATTTCCTAGACAGTTCTCATCTCATCAGAATCTAACGAATTTCTAAAGTGGGGCATCATGAACCGGTAATGTGAAAAAAACACTAACTGTGATAGGATGAACCTCTATTAGAGGTTTAAATTTTAGTTTTTGATCAAAGAATGGTACTGGCATGCAGAAGTCAACAAAAAGCAGAGCATTTTAAATCAAGTTTGGAAAATTATTGCCAAGCATCAGGAGCTCCGCTAGCTTCATCTGTGAGGGTTCTCTTGGGATGACAGGTCAAAGTCATAACAACAGTTAGCAAGTACTGCGATAAGGATGTGCATTTGTTGTATTTTTCTTAGAAGTATCAAGTCATCGTGAGATTCTTCTCCATGTTTGATGTGCAGAACTTTATTTCTTTATGTCGAATTATGTTTCAGTATCGGAATGTAACTCTACTTGCTGAAACCGCCTCTTTCAAAAGTTGTATGACCGCGATTTCGAGCCTGATAGTCTCGAAACTTACAAGACAGAGTTCGATGGAAGTTTTCCAGATTTTCTGCACCTGAATTGTTGTTCATGATCAAAGCCGCATTTCTTTTTTTTAATTCACCAATACTTTACTACCACAGCTTCCAAACTCTGTGTATTGCCTCCGATATGTAATTTTCTCTTTCTTCGATAGTGACAGCTAAATTTATTGCGGTTTTACCTTATTTCGTAACGTACACACTGTTATTACTTTACTACAAAGCGAAGGGCTCACCATTTGCTTCTGTAGTCAAGTGGTTGCTTTTGTTTTAAAACACGTATTCTTAGATTGTTGCGCGTAAGGCGCAGTGGTCGTAGGCGCCCTGTAACACATGTATGATCGATCCCCGCGCCTTATACCAGACTTGTCTAGGAGGATTGCACCACTGACTCGTTGCATCGGTAAGCCACCGTAAATCATTTCAAAGGACAGATATGCATTCGATCACCTCCACAAGACGCTTAATGAAGTCAAATGCATGGCGCATCCCTCAGGGATTAATCGACGCTAAGAGCTCTATCCTATCCACCTATCCTTAGAATCTATAAATTTCAGAGACATGAGTTCTTCTAAAACATCCGTTTTCTCAGGTATTATTTCGGTAAGCCGGCGTTTCATTCTCGAGCAGAGACAAGATGGTCAATAGCAAGATTTATTCAGCACTGACTAACGTTTCAGCGGTTTCGTTTGCTGCAGTGGGATCGATTTGGGGAGCCCAAATCGGCTCCTGACAGGCGTTTGCTGATAGCGAAAGATCGATAGGACTACCTGAGAGACAGGCGAAACGAAGGACTCGCATGGTGTTGTGGTGAACGCGTTACTCCCCGGAAAGTTCCCCACCGCATACATCTGCGGTACGATAGTCCATTATGTAGCAGAAACGTGGGCTGATTCTTCAACCACATCAAGGATACTCTGCATTACTCAGAAAGCGTTTGAACGATCTGTTCTAAAATATAGTCAGCATTCTCAATATTCTCAATATCTATCCGGATTGCGCAGCTAAGATCCTTGAAACCTATGCCATGTCCGGGATCCATTAGAATATAGATCGATAGGGAAACACAGGCGGGCTTGGCACATAATAAAAAAGCAGTTAACAGATAGACGAAACAATAGTTGAATAGACTTTAGGAAAATGCAAGCGTTCTTGGAACGCAACTCGAACGATGGATTCGCACTCGCAGATGGCAATGATTTCAGGCTTATAGAATGGGCTTCGCGGACGTCACCATGTCAGAAGCAGATCACCAACATGGACGAAGCTCGCGCGAGTGAGAAGCAGATAGAAATTATGTTGGAGCCTATAAAATCACTGATGACGGGCCATCTAAGCATTCCGGGTAATAAGTAGCCACTATCACGAGGAAAATTTTAGTCCCATCGTCACAGCACGCAAAAATGTGGCACGTAACAGGTCTGGCAACTAATAAAGTCAAAAACTACTGAACTATAAGTTAGTGACAAGGGTGGAGGATTTGTAGTTTATCAGTGCCATATATCTTACTCATAGCTCAGCATCCTTGTTGCTGTATTCCACTTAGTACTCTTCATGAAAAAAGAATAGACGGTATTTAGAAATTAAACATTTAAAACAGTTCTCAAGAGCGTCTTTTAACTTCGGTACTAAAATAATCAAGCTGTTTCAAATTTTTGAGCCTACACGAGCTTGGTAATGAAGTTTATTCGGCTAACGTCTTGACGTCTTCGTCTCCATTAAAGTCGATGATCCTAATCAATGATCCACAGTTGCTCTTCTTCTCAAGGTGGCGTCTTCCTTAATCGTACCTAGACAACGAGCTCATTGTGCAGCACAAAGGAGAAATAAAGAGGTAGGGGTTATCGATTCAGTAACTCATACCCTATTAAAGGAGTGTCTAAACTGCTCCCGAGATGGTCCGACGAGTTCATCGCGCAAATGAGAAGGTTGGCCATGGGACAACGAATGCCATCAAGCCTTGCCTTTGTGTTCATGTCCAAAGTTGGAGCTCCCGTACTCGGTTTTGGCCCATTACTCTACTGTAGATATATCGATGCTCGTTCTTTATCTGTTGAACACAAGAGAAGATAAGCAAATATTTTTAACTGCTCAACTAACAGTGAGAGCAAATAAATTTCTTCCGAGAAAAACTGAAGAAAGGGCCGATGGTCCAAGTCGATGACGTCTGGCGTGTTTGCCTTCGTACCTAGTTGATCCTTCCACAGGGAACCATTTCTCGAAAAAGGGTTTCTCACTTGGTGAAGCCCTTTTATACAGGATGATGATGGTTGGTAGTAGTGAGTATCCGGTGATAACAGCTTGTTTTTTCCCGGGTAGCCCATCCTGCATAAGTCGGTGCCATTATCAGCTCGCACAGAGCTTAACAATATTTGAAAAGCAGACTTTCCTTTAACCTCTGTATGATTAAGCAACACGTGCTTAAATTTTTGAGCTTACAGATTGCGAAATATTATTATGCTTTGTGCTCGCTGATAATGATATCGACTTTTGCAGGATGGGTTATCCCAGAAAAACGAGTTACTGTTACCGGATAACCGTATCATCGTCCTGTGAAAAAGAACATCGTGTGGTAAGAATGCCTCATTCGAGAAATGCTCGGCTGAGGAAGACTCGGTTCGATACGAAGAAGAAGACGCCACATCGAGAAGACGAAAAACTATAGACCATCGACTCGGATCATCGGCTCTGATGAAGATGAAGGCCTCGAAACGTTAGCCGAATAAAAGTTGCATAGCAACCGCGTGTAAGCTCAACAATATAAATACATGCGTAGTTTTCTTGTTCAGCAATCGCGAGGTTGTTATGCAGCATACATTTACTTCCATAGAAAAACACACACAATACAACACAACAGTAGCTGACGTTTCGGCAGTATCGCCTTCTTCAGAGCCTGGAAGGGTATGCTGATATACAATTTATTAGGCCAAACACTTCAATAACACTTACAGTAAGACGAAAAACTTCATGGCAATTACATGATCAACAGCTTCTCGAAAAACTCACCACTTTTTTACATGACTTCCAATGAGGAAGGATAGAACAGCTGATTACAGTCGCATATGGTTGATGACTGCGTATCCATATAAAAGAACATCTAGATGACAAACGAAAAGTAAGACAAAGTACCCCACTAGGCACGCATAGGATACAAAAGCATAGCGGAAGCGATTTTGAAGTTAAAGTCAATATCCTCGCACAGGAAACTAAGACACCAACGCGCAAACTCTTAGAGGTTTTTTGGATAAATGCCAAAAATCCGGCAATGAATAGCAGGGAGGAATGCCCAGAGGTTACACGCGACCTGGCCCCGTATCTATATATCAATTTCTGATGTGGGGTGGCGCAGTCATCAACCATATGCGACTGTAATCAGCTGTTCTATCCTTCCTCATTGGAAGTCACGTAAAAAGTGAATTTTTCGAGAAGCTGTTGATCATGTAATTGCCATGAAGTTTTTCGTCTTACTGTAAGTGTTATTGAAGTGTTTGGCCTAATAAATTGTATATCAGCATACCCTTCCAGGCTCAGAAGAAGGCGATACTGCCGAGACGTCAGCTACTGTTGTGTTGTATTGCATTGTGTGCTTTTCTATGGATGTAAATGTATGCTGTATAACAACCTCGCGATTGCTGAACAAGAAAACTACGCATTCATATTCCAATGGCGAGGTTAATTGAAAGTCGAACCTGGGAACTATAAATACATGGTCAAAAAATTATTTTATGATATTTTGGGTCAACTGGGCTCAAATGAGGTTCTATGGGAGCCACAATGTTTGACTAACGGATCTTTTCGTGGATAATGCATGCTAGTTTGCATGCCATTTCACTGCGCACCACACCAAGTGGCGGTCGTGCGTGTTGTGTGCCATTTTGCGACAGCCTTTCCTTTTGCACGTCTTTATCATGATCTAAGTAGAACGCAGTCTTGTTAACAGCAAAGGAATACTGACAGGGTAGGAAAGCAGAAATCACCATTCGAGCACCATTAGTTGAAAATCTCATTTAAAGTTGTCATTTCGCTTTTTCAATGTGTAAACTTTTAGTGGTCCATGTTCTCCGATGTACAAGTAGAATTCAGAGAAATATTTGTAATGAATTTAATAAATCATTACCATTTCTTCGCATTGTTTCCGTTATCATGACAAAACATTCTTACGGACGCGCCTAATACGGTTTTTATCCGCAATTTTTTGTTATATTTTCGATTATTGATTTAATTAGGTTTATTGATTTATATAATCTTACGAACTGATCTCGTTGAGGTGGTGCGAGGTTGGTATAAGATTTTGTTGTAGTTGCTGTTGTTGTCGTCGTCGTTGTCGTTGTTGTCGGTATTGTTGGTGGATGGCTGACGTTTCGGCGATTTCGCCTTTCTCAGATCCGTACTGTTACGAGTGGGACTTAAATAGGCTTAATACTAAGATAACCAGAATAATAGTTGAGCGGTGAAAGACGAACAGGAGGGGAAAATTGCGCTGGAAATAAAACATTTTTTGTTAGGGTCCGATTGAATAATCAGAGAAAGCAACGTGTTCATCATTCACTCAAACTAGAAGTTGTAGCTTCATTGAATCCACTACGAACTTATTAGTGAGTCCACAGTTGAATGATGAACGTAGTATTTAATGCCATGTTATACAGAATTAGTACAAACACATATAGATGGAGGATTTCCAGCTTTTTTCTTCACATGAGTGAACAGCAAAAAGCACGCTTTCTGCTCGACTTCATCGAAACGTCCTTCGGTGACATTTTCATTCCGATTCGAAACGTCCTTTTTCTTTTTGAGCTGTCGACCGCTTTGTTGATTTGTCGAACGCAGTCGGCGAATATCTTAATACCTAATTAAATGCTGATATAATTACTATAAACAGCAAGAAGGTCGGATACAACCAGCAATATGTAATGAATCTCTTCATCTTAGAGCAAACGAGGCGAATGTTCTAACACCTAAAACAGTAGAATGAAGGTTAACCTTTTTATTTTCTGCCCACTATAATTTTTCACGGCAGGGTATGGATGTGAGGTACAACCACAACGGTGCTGAGATATTCGCAAAACCTGGGCCCAGGGCCAGATCGAACTACGATTACTCCTTTCGGGGCCTCGCGTATTACGCACTGCATCACTGAGGCCCTTGCTCTCGTTTCTCTCATGTAGTTTTCTACTTAACGCTGCCATCAGCAACTACCCGACAACGGGATTGATCTGAAAAGCACAAATCGGCATTGCTCATTTAAGCTGATCCTGTAGTCCAAATCGCAATGCTAACCTTTTATTTGTCTACTACAATTTTTCACGGCAGGGTATGATGTGAGATACAACCACAGCGATGCTGAGGTATTTGCAAAACTTGGAGGGCCAATAAAATGAATAACCAAGAGGACACTGGTCTCCTCTGGAACAGCCAGCTATAACGTTAGCAGACGTGTTGTGGTTCTTCCATATCAATCACTTCTCCAGAAAGACGTTTCTCTCATGTAGTTTTCTACTTAACGCTGCCATCAGCAACTAACCCGTCAACGGGATTGATCTGAAAAGCACAAATCGGCATTGAACTCATTTAAGCTGATCCTGTAGTCCAAATCGCAATGCTAACCTTTTATTTGTCTACTACAATTTTTCACGGCAGGGTATGATGTGAGATACAACCACAGCGATGCTGAGGTATTTGCAAAACTTGGAGGGCCAATAAAATGAATAACCAAGAGGACACTGGTCTCCTCTGGAACAGCCAGCTATAACGTTAGCAGACGTGTTGTGGTTCTTCCATATCAATCACTTCTCCAGAAAGAACATCGCTTCGCTCCGCAAAGTGGTCATCTAATACATTGTATAATTTTATTCCTATCCGTTGTCGCTTTCACATGTATTCGAGTTCTGAGCAGGAAACTGGAAAACATCCTGTACATGCTCTTGTCGCTCTTCTCTAGCGATTTATGTGATTCTTGTAGCGATTATATAAACTCGCTGGATACCGTAGTGATTATTTTAAAAAATTCTAGCGATCAAGCCTCGACGGTCGTTAAACGGAACACGAACGATGTTATTAGGAGCGTCACCGTTGTGAACTATGCTGTTTAATTTTTGGTCTCATAACTGCACCGTGATTTTCACACTGCATGTACTTATTATACTATATATTACTATTAATGTATTATACTCCTGCACTTACTTATTATACTCAACATTGTCATAATACAAGTGGCGTTTGACAAATTGACGCTACCTTCCCTTTTTTCCTACCCACTACTTTGTGTGCTGCTAAGAATTAAGTCTCATTTCTCAGTTGCATCCAGTGACTTTCGATAAATTCTGATCCAGAAGGACAGCAAAACAATGTGCGGGGAAGGCAGCTCGACGAGAAGAACAAGCACGTTTAGAACGTGAGCCTATAAGATGGGCAGATATCAAGCAGCTGTTGCTGGAAACGATTAGGGTGTCACGGAGCAACGGTTGATGACCTCACATAGGACAAAGCATATTATCTCCTTACTATTGTAAAGCTAAAATATGCTGAGGCCAGAATGACTCGTAACGATGGGCCACAAAAGAATCCAGGTACTGTTATTACCTCAGCAACATTTTCGTTAAGCTTCGCGCTGGATTCGTAGAACGAACAGCCGAACTGCTTGCCCAAATCGCTGCTCGCACTCTCCGGCACCACACGTCGCAAATCCGTCTTGTTTCCCACGACTACCATTGGAATCTAAAATAAAACTGAGGGTTAAAAGAAGAAAACACACAATATCCAATGGTAATAATTTCAGGTCGACTTCAGATTTAGCTCTATAATAGTTCAAGCGTTTCAATGATATATTTGGCTTAGGCAAATCCCGTAGTTCACTCTATGAAGAAATCAGTTCTCGTTATCAGCAGAGCACTGATTTAGTAAGATCTGGTGCTAATTCACATTTCCTGTAAAACTGCCATTGCGTGGGCGCATTCGGAGTTTTTTCTCTTAAACGAAAAGCAGGTATAAAAAAGAGGAAGGAATCGATTGGGGTTTTTCACATTACTGTGGATTGGACCAGTTTCATACTGCTTGGCTTAATCTTAATTTAGATCGTTAACATGAAATCAACGGTATCGCATTCCTATCACATTCCAGTTTAACACAGAAAGAACTGAGTGTCTTAGAGCGATTTTTCACTGAGAAGATGACATACCGAATAGGAAAAATCGTTCTACATCTTGAGAAGCGTTAGATGTTTCGAGGCTGCATCTTGGGATCACAAGTTTTTCCACATAAACTTACCCTTGTCATATGAAACGGTAATTTTCAATAGAAATAGGCCAACAACGCTCATCAGTTGGACGGATGAAGATCTTAGTGTCAGTATTTAACAACACTACAGGTGATGTGATGATGTTTATACGGGAGCACTTTCGTATAACAGGAATAAAAGCATTGCTTTCAATTTCAATTAAAACGGAAGATGTGAAATGATTGTGCCCTCATCAGTAAACTCCATTGGTAGTAAAGGAATTCACAGAATAATAGCATATGATGTGGAGCATTTTTGCCGAAGCTGTAGACATCCCAAACTCTTAACTTCTCCATTCGGTAGTTACTTATTAATTTCTTCATAAAGCAGGCGTACCAATTATTAGCGAAATGATGTCAACGCTTACTTACTTAGATACTTGGAGGGCCCGCCCTCATTGGTTGTATGGACACCAACATAATTTCCACTGTTTCGGAGTTTTATTGATTTAACCATTGTGGTCCATTGGAGTCCCAAGGTCAGCCTGGGTGAAGTCTGCTCAGGTCGTCATCGCCACAGGCAGTCGCCGCCATTGTGGATCAGAAGAAGATTTGCCACCATGCGACTAGTTTGGTACCAGAACGGCAACGGATCCTAGTATTGGTTTACACCCAGCTGAACTTTCTGATGGAAACGCTGGACTCCTCAACTTGGAAGACCTTGTCGGAGGGATGAAAACCCCCGCTGTACATCGCAGTTCGACACCCAGGACGACTTTCCAGCCGCGATGACACTGTTAAGCGTTAGGAGGGATTTCAACGCTTTATTAAAAAAAATTATGGAAGCCTCGGTACACATTGGACAATTTCTTAAGGTGCAGCTAATGTAGAGGAAAGACAAATAACTTTTTCTTTTTTGGCAGATGTATTAAACAATGCGGAGCTGTTCTACGATGCGTGAACACATGGATGGTTTGATGTTTCTAACGGAAAACTCAGCAGAGAAAATTAATAGAAGACTCGCTGCCACTCCATAGGTAACGCAGTCACAAGGTCGCAAATCCAAATCCATCTTGGATCCACAGCGGCCTTCAACCTATGGTGACTTGCGAGAAGAACTGATTGGACAATCTCGAGTCCCGCGGGAAAGAACTCGTTCAACCTTCCAATGGTTTAGGCTAAGAGTGAAACAGCGCTTGGAACGACTGCAGTGCTGGAAAGGTATTCACTAGTTGGTAAATGAGGATGATTCCGAGTATTTCTCGCACGGCTTGATGGCTTCGGAAAGAGAAAATCTTGCTTAATCGGCAAACTATCAGTCCGTTGGAAACCGTGCTGCATCCGAACATAATTCGGTAATTTTTGTAGATGGGCCCTTTAGATATCTAAAAAAAGTTTTGTATGTGGAACAGATCTCGTTTTTTAACGTCCGAATCATTTGATGTTATAAGAAGAATAAATTGGAGGAAACGCGTTTAAATGGTGTCCTGTATTTTGCGCAAAATGAATGGGGAAAAAAATGACACGCTAGCACTTTTGAAGTTGCACTATGTCGAGTATCGGATTACGATCCTAGAATTTTTGGACTTTTAAGGTTCAGCATGTGCGCAACTACCGCAGTGGTTGGAGATACACTGGAACATATACATATCTGCTTTTCCTACTTGAGTCTACGAGCTCACCAAGTTTTTCCCTTTCAGGGTCGGCAAATTGGTACCAGACTAGTCCGGAGAGATAGCAGCACTGCTTAGATATGTGTAGGTCATCGCGAGTCATTGTAAAGGTTAAACAAGCATTCAGTAATCTTTAACGATGCTTGGGTGGAGACGAACGCATAGCGTCACCGTCAGGGAATGATAAACGCCGAATGTCCTACATTTTTATCCTTTACGTGCATTGATAAATATTTGTCTTACAAATATTAAAACGCATTGCTGAATCAAGGGGTTTTCACAAGTTACCATTGTATTTCTTAATACTTCTCGATGCCCCGTCGTTGCTTGCTCCTTAATGCGAGAATGCTATGCGTTGCACTAGTTCATTAAACTAGCAAGGTCATCGAAGATGAGGAGTTCGCCATTTTTATCTGAAAACTCAACTAAAAATGGCAACTCCCTCTCCAGAACGTACGGAAATAAAGAGCTTCACAATGAAAACCGTGATGCTCTTTATTCCTTTCCTGCGAGTAGGACCCTTAATACAGCTTTTTGACACGCGATAGTGACAAGGCTGAGGATTTTATTGATGCCGGTGGGAATAATTCGATGATAGACATGATTTTAGGCAAATCGACTAACAGGTGACTTCGCCATTGCGTATTTCCCTTGAAAAAATTTAAAGTGAACGTAGAAAAGTTTGTAAAAGGGAGCCGGCAAGAAAGTGCTGACTCACTTAAATCTGATGGGAATAGTTGGCTCCATGCAGCGAAGTGTTACTATCTCTCATACTTTTCGTTCCATCCATAGCTCATATTCCAAACAGATCTTTCGTCAATTCAAGATTGGAGGATTTGCAAATTAATCATCTGCGAAAGATAAAACGGCGACCTATCATTGACTAATTCCACAATATCTTATACAAACCGACGAAATGTGGCGACGATACCAATGACGAACTTTATTTTGAAAATATTCTGATTTCCTGTAGAAAAACGCGATGCCAAAAAGATAAGATGGTCTAAAAGTTCTCAAATTCCGCCGTTTCTATTCTTTTTGGAGCCTTACAAATCGTGAGATAATTACTCTGAAGAAATCTGTAGCATGCTTTGAAAATTCTTTGAACACCACCACCAATCTCATAGCTCTGCAAAACTTTTGCTTTTCTGAAGTAGGAATGGTTCCTCTTCGATAATAACACAGTCAACCTTTCTAGATGAGCTCGCGTTTACTTCAACTATTTGGTAACTCGCACGTTTTCATCGAAAAGTCTGCGGAGGGTATGTGAGTGTGTGCATTTGCAATCACTCCTGAAGTAAAACACCCTCTTTTGCAATTTGAAATCATACCTAGGGAGGGACTTGATTTAGGAATACATTGGAATGGTGACGATAAGAGAGTAACCAACGACGAGCATCAGAACCTACAACAGCCACTGTTCATGGCGTCCTAAATATATTAAAGGTACCACTCACGTTAAAATCTTTCTTGATACGGACAATCATATTTCTAATCTCATGTAGTTCGTCTAGAGAGTCTTGGTCATTTACTGAGTACACCAAGATGAAACCTTGACCATTACGCACGTATAAATCCCGAAGACCGGAGAATTGTTCCTGAAAAGTCAAATGTGGAAATGAGTGAAATCATGGCTAGAAAAATGAAAACGTTGAGTTACAGACCGTACCAGCCGTGTCGAGGATTTCAACTCGGCAGTCTTCGCCATCGATAACCAGGTGTTTACGGTAGCTGTCCTCGATCGTCGCGTCATACGAACTTACGAATTGACCCTGCACGAATTGGACTGTCTGAAAAATTGCACAGTTCGAATTCTTTCCGTGTATATTGCGTAATATATATATATATATATACATATATACATATATATATATATCTATATATCGCATATATATATCCATACCAAATGTGCACTTTTCTTATGGTCACACTGCATGGTTTGGTTAATTTTGCATTTCTACGCTTACAATAGTGTGGATAAACGTCACTTTCTAACGGCGTTTCCACTCAAGTATTATATACTCTCGCGACGACTGACAACTACAGCCGTCATAATGTTTTTGCAGAAGTGGCCAGCATGATATCCACAGGTAACATATTCCTTTCACTATGTTGTTTTAGCAAAATTGAACTATTTTCTTATACGTTTTGTTATCAACCGATAAGTTGTATAACGCATAGAACGCAGATGTTGCACTGGTTGCTCGAAAAAAGCTTTATTCTGCACCTGCAAAAGCTTTATAAAAGTTCTAAAAGTACTAAAGTAGAGGTCCACAAGCTGCAAAACAATTCCAAATGCCGACGGTATTGTGTTTCCATGACAGACTACAGTGACCCCCATAGGTGACCCATAACATCACGAATATCATCCATTCCCATAGAACAACAGAAAATCTTTTAGACAACCCATTCATGTTCACTAAAGAATTTTTCTAACAATCGAAAAATTACTGTTCGTTCTTAAAAAACAAAAACAAAATGAAACATGAACATGATACATGAATGTTCAAGAATGGAACTTTCAAAGTCCTTAATTACTATCGCGCGAAAATATACAGCTCAAACCTTACTGAAGTGCAAAAACGTGGTATGGCAGAGGAAGGAGAGCTGATAAGCTCGGAAACCATACTCTTATCCGTTAGTGATAAGGGTGGAGAGTTTGTCGTAATTCCCTACCAGTTAGATATTGAGAAAACGAAAAAACATCTTGAAGATGCTTCACTTTATCGCCCATCACCTGAGGAGTTTAAAAGTAAATACCGAAAATTAAATCATGAATGGGCCAAAATGGCAAGGACTGCCGGTTTAAAACCATCAGTTATCTCTCAACTAAAAGTTGGCTTTGCAACATCTCTCGTCTTGTACCTGCTTATAAAAACTCATAGGTTAGTCTTCAGCGATGATCATGCGTCTACCGATCCATCATTGCCTAAGGTTAAACCTATCTTTAGCCGTGTAGACGGGCCAACGGATAGGATAACACTATTCTTAACCCTAATATTTACCCAGTTATTGAAACATATTCCAGCCCATCTTACGAATACCCAGATGTTTCTGGATCGTCTACGTACTGCGCAGCCCAGCACCGCCTACGGGATAGAGTCCTTCGACGTTACCGCCCTTTATACAAACGTGTCGAATGACTCCGCAATGCAACCCATATTCGAACTCTCTTATACAACACGAAGAAGAAATAAACATGCATAACTTTAAGATAGAGCAGTTGATGGCACACTTGAAAAATGCTTGAGCTGCTCGATCATAAGATGGTCCGGAAAGTACTACGCTCAAATAAGAGGGCTCGCAATGGGACAACGACTGGCACCAAGTCTTACCATTGCGTTTATGTCTAAGGTGGAAGCACCACTGACCGATCTCGGGCCGTTACTATGCTGTAGATTTATAGATGTTTTGCCTTTTGCTCAACACAAAAGGAAATGGACAAATATTTCGAGTTGTTGAATGAACAGTCGAAGTACAACAAGTTCACCCGAGAGAAACCATAAAAAACTGGATTACATTCCTGAACGTCTAAATTAACCTATCAGAAAATGGCTAAATTACGAAGTGGTACCGAAAGCCAAGTAGTAAAAACATTTTGGCTCATAACCTCTCCTCTCACCCCTCTCACACGAAAAGGTCGCTTGTAAGAAACATGTTTCGAACAGCAACCAACGTGTGCGCAGGAAGAGAGCAGAGAGAGGAGTCCCGGAACTTGGCACGGCAAATAGCCATTTTTAATGGCTAGGAAACTGTAGCTCGGGATAGGTGTAGAAGAAATCCTAGGCCTCCAAACAACAACTCCAGCAATAAAAAGATTCCGTCTATCCTAACCTTCATCTCAAGTGGTGTAAGTGTAGCTATAAAACGCTGCTTAAGAAGGGCAGGTCTAGAGAATTGGGTAACGATAAATTCCACCCAGTAATCTAAGAAGCCAGCTAGTTCGTAACCGCTTATATGACCGTCTATGTGCAACGGAAAATTGCATAATTTGCCCTACTGGTAAAGACTGTTATTGCATGAGGTCGGGTACAGTTTATCTGATCTCCTGTAAGGCGTGCGGAGACGAATACAATGGCGAAACGGGCAGACCACTCTGTGTCTTCATAAAAGCACACCTAGTCACCAAACGTTAACCAAATACACCACTAGGCACGAATAGGACTTAGAGACATAACGGGGAGAACTTTGAGGTACGTGTCACGATCCTCGCATGGGAATCGAGAACGCGAGCGCACAAAACTTTTCGAGGCGTTCTGGATTAATTCCAGAAATCCGAAAATGAACCGCAGGGAAGAATGCCTTATTAACACACGTGACATTGAGCAGAATATAAGCTTATTCTGATGGGAGGGGCACATTACACTTCCATGTGAATTCTCTGAGGTTGGTCTCCACGCAACATACTCAGTGGAAGCCTCATAGAAAGCGGTGAGTGTGCAAAGCTGTGCTCATTGTGATTGAAATTTTGGTTTAGAGTTTTCTTTGTTTGGTTATGGACGTGTTCGACCGAATAGATTGCTGTCAATTTGACCTCTCCAGGCTCTGAGGAAGGCGAAATCTGCCGAAACGTCAGCTTATTCGTGAATAAAGAATAATAATAACACCTCGCGTTTGCTCAACAAGAATACGAAGAATTACTTGATCAATGCCGAGGTTAATAGAAAGTCGGTCGTGGGATTAAAAGATGATATTCATTGGCCAAGAATCGCTGCATCCAGGAGCGAAAGCAAACACCCATTAGTACGACACACCGTCTAAGGACGAATGAATACGTAAAACTGAAGGTTTTCCTTCAACAGTCAGACATAGTAAAAAAAAAATCAAGGTTTATAAGAATCTACTGGCTGATTTTTATAAAATATGACTTGGAAGAACTACTGGATAAAAGCATAAAGCTCTCGGTGTTCACCAATCCCTGAGGGATGCGCCATGCATTCGATTTCATTAAACATCGTTAGAGGTGGTTGAATGCACATCTGGCCATTACAATAACTCGCAGTAGCCTACCGATGTATCGAGTCAGTGCTGCTAACCTTTCAGACAATTTTGGTACCAATTTGCCGACCCCGGAAGCATGGAAGGCTTGGTGAGCCTGAAGCGCTGCAATCGATCCCACGTGCATTGTAGGGCGCCTGCGACTACTGCGCTACATGCGCCATAAGCTGGAAGCAATGCCAGCAATAATTAAAGCGTTTTGGCAACCGTTCACAAGGTAGCTAGCTATTGGGATGGAAAATACGTGGTCAGTAAGAAAACATCGAAGTGCTTTGGAAAATTGTGGACTTCCACGATATTATCAATCATTTGTTAATTTCCTCGCTCCTTGTGACCCCGGAATTCTTTCGTTTGCGATGTTCTCAATATAGTGGCGCATAGGAATGCAAACGATATGGATCCGATTAAAACGATTGGATGACGTCTATATCAATAGCAAGCTGCTTGGAATGTTAGCAACATCACTCTCTCTAGAAGCCTTTGACAAAGCTGTTATGGAAGCGATTATCGAAGAAAGCTGCCTTCTCGAAGTTCTTCACCAATTAGTGAGGAAATGGTCCATAGTAAGAGACTGCAGAGAGAGAACGTTCGAAGTACAACATTTACTTTGCACTACTCGAAATAAGTGTCGCCTGAGTGGAGCATCTTGTCTCTGATTTCAGCTATACGTATGGAAACTATACGGCGCACATAACGATATGTCATGAAGCAAATAGTTCCCTATCTGATCTCAAATGGAATGTATGTCATCAAATAATCAGGAATTGAACGAGAAAATGGCGACGTCAATATGGCCATGGTTTTGAAACAGCGTTAAACAGAAAAAAGTATTCAGTTACGGTTATGGACATACACGGTACTATGTGAACTTTCTTCTTCACTAATACCTCCCTTTAGTAATCACTTCAGAAGCAGCCCTATACATACGCAATTGGAGCTGAGTCACACTCGTTTGGCATATCATTAAGAACATGGTGGTCAAAATATGCAGCTTGAAATGAGTGAATGAAGAGATTGAAATGCTGAATATCAGAAAATCCAAAAGATTCTCACAACTATCGGAAATATTTAACATCCAATGGATCGGATCCCCACTTCACTGAATTGAAGATAGAAAAGAAGAACTGCGACATACTCGACTCCACAGTATTTCAAATGAGCAACGGGATTAAAAGCACGCTTACGAAAATTCTTAAAGCGTAGTAAGACTTTCTTTTTGTTTCTCGATCGGAGACTACCGTTGAACCTCAAAGCTTTCAGCTTATGACTTCATCAAGTAAGGGTGCTAGGTATATTTAGGTGATGCTGTTCAGTTTAGTAACGATGAAGGATGTGGTTGCCCAAAAGAATTCATGGCATTCCTTAATAAGGTCAACTGATCAGATTGAAAAATTTGTTCTGTGTTATTTATCATCAACCTAAAACGGGCTAAATGCTAAAAAGCTTCTTGCGTGTCTTAGGGATTTTTGTTATGATCAGACTTTGGGGATTTACAATCTAGGAATTTGAATTTTGAAAATATTGGCTTTTTCTTTCCACTTTTTCTCAACGCTTACTAATTTGAGAGAAAGTAATTTATATTTATTGATTTATATTAATAATAGCAATTGTTAAGTAATTTATATTAATTTATATTTATATATTATATTTATAGTAATTTATATTTGTCATCTGTGCTTTGTATGTGTTTATCAATCAGGCAGAAAAATACTTTAAACAGACGAAGAAGTCACTGAAACGCGAAACGATTTCAGTTAGGCCACAATTTGACCTTCTTAGAAGAAAATCGTAGGAATTAAGTAGTGCAAAAATGAAAGAAAAAAGAAGAAAAGTCGAAATGCTGTGACACAGGACAAGGCATTCTTCTACTGAACGCACCCCTAACGTGCTCAAAGGATCACTGGATGATTCTTTCACAAAAAAAAGATAGGAATTTTTGAGCAAAACTCATTCTATCGCTTAGTAATAACGGCTTCGGACTAGTTTTAGACTCGATAATTCTCAACAATACGACTTTTTGTGACGTTCTAATGGCATACATCATAATAAAATAGCCAATAATTTCACTCTTCGTGACATGAAACTATCAATGAAATGCCGACTTTGTTAAACATTCAGTGGAGTGAGAAATTCCATATCAACTCAAGAACGCAAGTGATTTCCAAGAGTAGTGAATAGAAAGTCGTCACTTGGCAGCCATGGGAAGTTCTGGGGATTGAAGCTGCCAATTCGGCTCAACACCCACGCAGTGATCATTCATTTGCGACTCTCATAGTAAGTGGAAGCTTGGGTGACAGTGTTGAGGTACCGTACCGAGCAGGTAGCACGCTAGGACCGCAAGAAGCTCGTTGTGATGGAGCCCAGTTGAAGAGGAAAATGATTGCGCAGCAATCTCTCACATAAACAAAGCACGAGACATTGCAAAAAGGATTTAGTTACGCATCAAACGTTAGATAATAGGTCTACTAAGTTGCAACCAAAATACTCGAGATGCAAAAATTGCTAATGTTTTGTTCAGATATCACTGCATGTATCAATGAGAACAAGCCTGCAAGCTTTCTCTTTTTCAACCCTTTCACTCGTCTTCTTCCCTTTATTGAAGAAAATCACGGAATGAAAAGAATGCCTAAGGTTACGCGTAATCCCTGAAAGACAATCAAAAGAAAAGTTCAAGAATAAGTAAGTGCATAAACATACTAGAGCACTCTTTCCGACTCCACCACATCCGCAAACGACGAGTTTAAACTCTTTCATCGTTTCTGATAGATTGCGTAACGTTTCCTGAAAGAAGTATCAAGAAGTACTTAACTGTTTCTGAAGATCAGGCTCTTCGCATGCAGGAAGAAATGTGACAGATTCCATAAATGGAGAATTATTAGCTGCATGGTAATGGAAGAACAATGTAATGAACAGGCATACAGAGATATCATAAGAATTTGGGTAGTAAGAGGCGATTTTGGAAATTTTCTCGGTGTTGACCGCTTCGGGTATCGGATGGATCCCGTGCCAGGTAATTTCCCAGGTCGACTCCATGCGTCGCATCATATCAGGTCAACAGATAAGCATTGACCGTGTTGACCGGAAACAGCGCAGATTTCGAAAAACTACGATTCAACGTAAATCTCATGTAAGATCTTGACAGCAATAGTACTGCTGCGAAATCCACACTGAATGTAAGCCATACTTAGAAACCAAGTGCAAAACCTCATTGTAAGCCGAAAATTCGGTCTCGAAGGAAAAAAAAAGAGTCAGAAGCGAAGAGTGGCCTTAAGAGAAGACAATGTTTAGTTTCCGAAGTAGAGCAAGGATGTTCGTCATGGATGATTTCGTTACGTAAAGACATTCATAATTGAAAGCTCTGAACGACTACGACTGCGAACGACGCAAGGCTCGGACTGGAACACCGCCGTCCGATTCCGATCGAAGAACAATCACTCACAATTGTCGATCGCCGTCCATTACAGAGGTTTTTCGGAGTGATTCGTATTCAGAGTTTTTCAGAGGTAGTACGAGTTATCCAAAGAAATTATTTGAGTTTAGAACCTTTTCATCCTCGTCCCGAACCATCTTTTTGTTTTTTTTTATCCTACGTTACTAAATATTGTGCACATTACCCTACTTCATAATGGATTAATGCTCTTCAGCGAAATAAAGTTTACAGTGCTCAAATGTTTTACCTATTCTGCAGCAAAATTCCCATTCTAAAGCTAAAGTGATGTAGCGGTAAATTTAAGGTATTTGAGATAATAAAGATATTTTTTATTCGGCCATCGCTTCGACGTTTTCGTCTTGCTCAGAGACATTGATCAAGTCGATGTCCACAGTCTTTCAAATTCTTGATGTGATGTACGATGTGGTGTCTGCTCTTGTGTCCTCGTGTTGGTTCTATTAAAAAAGGATAAAACTCTCGGCGTTGATCAATCACTAAGGGATGCGCCGCGTATTCGACTTTATTAAGTATCGTTGGAAATGATTGCATGCATATATGGCCTTTACAATCATCTTCATCGTCTTCATTAAGCATCATTTCGAAATGATTGAATACATATCTGACCTTAACAATGACTCGCGGTGGCCTACCGATGCATAGAGCCAGTGTTGGCATCCTCCCAGACAAGTAGGGTACCAGTTTATCGACCCCGAAGGGATGGAAAGCTTGGTGGGCCGTGGTTGCGTGGATCGATTCCACGTGTTTGTCGCAGTGGTGCCTCCAGCCACTGCGACACCCGCTCCCACTCCACACGCTAGTTCTCTATGTTGAAATAAATAAACTACAGGAAAGAAAGTGAAACCTCTGGATGTCATACTGGCAGCTCCCGCCACACCATAATGACACCTATAGTTGTCATTTGTCGTGAGAGTGTTGAAAAACGAGGAGCAGCAATTATGGTGAAAGCTGCAGAGAATGCGTAAAGCATTCTCTGCAGAGTTAGGCAAGGTGATACAATCTCGTCCAAATTATTTACCACCACCCTCAAGAACGTCATGCGAACAATAGTGGGATAAAGTGTGACAGTGAAAATCGACGGTCAGCAATTACACCACCTTTGCTCTAATTATGACATCGTTCCTGTAAAATAAAACATTATTCAAGCAGAACGAATACTTGCTAGCTTTGGAAAAGTCAATGAAAAGATTGACCTTTGACTAAATTCCAAAAGAACGATGTCTATGAAGAACGGACTGGTTTCCTATGCTCCACTGGCTCTTAACGTAGTAAATTTGTCCACACTGTCTCTATGTAGTATGGGAAGAATATGGTGAACGACTTAACTTTAGAGATGAGCAAAAGGAAGCGAACGGCTTGAGGATCTTTCAAGGCCATCAACGAAGTAGTGGGAAAAATGAAGAACACCCTGCTTCGTGGCCACATTTTCTACCCTGTGCCATTTCCTCCTTTACCGCATGCGTCGGAAGCCAGATCATTTCGTAAGTAGGATGAGCCGCTCATCTTTATAGAACGCACAGTCGATAGAATGATGCTAGCACTACCTCGTATCACACAAATACGGGATAGGGTTCGGAGCTCCGAACCACGTCAACAACGTAGGATCAAAGCCGCCCTTTTCTGCACACCAAATTGACGAAATATGGCGGTCAAGATGCGCAACGCGCATGAACGACAATCGATGGGCAAAAGCCTTTAGTTATTGGATTCCTAGGGATTTCTAGCACACATCAGGAAGATCGAGGATCCGATGGTCATGCTCTTTACGAAAATCCTAGAAAAAAGATACGGTGCTCAAAGAATTGCTAGAAATAAAACCGTCATAGCTACTCTTGTACAGGACAGGGAAAATGGAAGATTTACTGGTGCCCAGTGTAGTTACTCGGCGATCAACGGAACGACAAGTGTGAAGCAGACGTATCATCTCTGGCCACATTTCTTTGAAAACTTAAAAAAACTTAGATTCTATCCCAGTTTTTTAAATTTCTGATTCTAATCATTTTCAAGGTTGAAAGGACTCTACATGGGTTTACACACACGATTGACGCGACAGAGCAACAATTCTTCTATGAATTGAACTTCTTTGAAAATTCTATGAATTTACCAATCGTCAAAAAAATAATCAAAAAATAATCACTAGTTATTGAAAACTCTGCTTCCAATACCATGTTTTGATGTAAAAGGATAACAGAAATAAGTTAGGAAGAAGTCGGCGAAAACTTCGTGATAGACACTCGTCAACTCGGCCGATAACGAACTGTTCAGACCTGTCTTTACACAAGTGCTTGTTAGAAAGAATTGGGAAAGATTTCACGTCACAACTCCTTCATGTACATTATGCACAACAGTAGCAGTGAATAAATTTGTTCCTTAGTTTTCTTACTGAAATTCTATTCTTTGTGACATCTCGAAAATTGTAGAAACAACCAGTAGTGCGTTTGGCAGAAATATTCTCCGTTACTATCAAGCCCTAAATTTCATATTAGGTTTTAGTTTTTTTACGTGACTACATGACCCATCTTCGCATTTGGAGTGCGAGTCCCGGCACTTCTGGCATTCTATTCGTTTTTTCGCATCCATGATCCGCAAAGATATTCGACTTTTTACATGTGGGTTCGGCTGCTGATTAAAGATTGTCGTTGTTTTCCTTATGAATTTTATGGCGTGATGGTCTAGCCAATTCTTTTTTGAGTTTTGCCATAACTGCGCTAGAAGGCTTCTGCATGAACTTGAGGGCACAAGTGGAGCCCAGGCAAGTCTGGTATCAATTTTCAGACAAAAAAGGGATGAGGCCTCCAATGGTTCATCGCCTCATTGTGGTTGGGAGGTGTTCCTGGTTGTCGAGCTCCAATGTGCAGCGGAGATTCATTCCCTCAACAGAGCCTTCCAAGCTGAGAAGGGGTCAGACGTTTTTATCCGGAAGCCTAGCTAAGAGTAACCCAAGAGTAGTAATCACCGCTTCCGTGGCTTCAAACAAGACCCATGTTGGCAGAACTCCCTCTTATCTACAACATGGGCGAGGACTGCCTGGGGTACTAACGATATGAGTAAGGCTTCAGCTAGACTCTGGGAACCACAGTGGCTAAAGCATCTAAATTCTAGCGTCAGTACGTCGCACAATGAGCGTTTCCATATATGGCGTCGTGCTGTGAGACAACCGGTAAGGAACGGTCAAATCTCGAGTAGCACAGACGTCATTAGAAACAGGCAAATCGAGTACGTCCACAGCACCATGGAGACTACTTTTTCTGTGCACCTATAACATCTTTATTCCATTTCTGGGCGAGCTTTATGCTCCAGTTGATGCGGTTGGTTGCAGTACATTCCATGTGATCGCCCTACAATGGACAAAAAGCAGGAAGACCCGACATATGCCAATTAGAAGACAGAACCTATGTCATTCGTAGAAGAAAACTTCCTTTACGAAATGTCAGACGCGCTAGCTTTGTCGTACACTTATCTATTACCATCTAGTCACATAAGAAATCCTGTCGTGGCGTTTGACCATTATTCGTCTCTGGTTTACTGGTCAGAAAAAAGGCCGTGCCATTAAGTGTGACTCACCAACTTGCATAGCTGATAAGAGCGAATAAATGCGTTTAGCAACCAGCTGGAAGACGTAATCCATAACGTAAAATTTTTCTATAAATTCGTTGTTGGAGGCTTCAACTCCAGGTGAAGAAAGGCTAACAAAAATGAATGCATTACAGGTCGGAAAAGAAGATTGAAATAAGAGTGGCAATTATCCTGTCCGCAGCACGTGCCTTCCATAGAGAATCATTTTGGAGAACAGAGTTGATCGCTGACGAACATGGGAGACACCTAATGGCACGACTCAAGTGGAATCGATAATATTCTCGCGAACGGAAAATAGTGCATCTTTGACAGCTCAATGGTACCTAGATTCTTCACTGGATCCCATCATCGACTTCTCTATGCGAATATTCGACTTAACCGTGAGCTGGAAAAGAACATTTGCCAAAGTACAAAAAAAAACGAAACAAGTCGTGTATAATCAGTATAAAGGATAAAAGATAGAATTCTCTGTGATGATCAATCCCAGAGGATGCGCCATGCATTCGGCCTCATCAAATATCATTTGGAGATGACTAAATACAAATCTAGCCTTTAAGATGACTCGCGGTGGCCTACCGATGTATCGAGCCAACAATGCCAACAATGCTGCCGTGTTCCCAGACAAGTCTAGTAATGAGTATGTTTCCGGTATAATTTATTCCTCATAAGACTGGTGCATAAAGAAAGACTCGACCGAGGACTAAGGGCTTAAAACGTGTACCGGACTCGTCTCAGTTCCTCAAACAAGAAGTTCGGACCGCATCTCTGTTGCCACGGAAAAAGAAGGATACCGAAGCTTTGTCCTGATGCGCACATCTAGCAGGTTGATAGTAAGCGTCAGTTTTAAATTTTTGCAAGCTGATTTACATCAGCATAGGCAAAAAAAAGTTATTGAAAATAGCTCAAAAACGAACCAGTCTGAAGAAGTGCCATTGGGATCTTTGCGACGACTATAAAGTTCCTCTAACAGCCCTAATTAACAAAGATGTAACTATCAGCACGGCCCTCTATGATAAGGAATTGATAACAAGAGAGTTCTACACCAATCTTCTCCACTCTGCAATCTCCGTCTCAGACACCAAAATTACCACTGGTGAAAACGCGCTCGAGAATATGCTCTGTGAAGTTCAAGTTTCGAACGCGTGAATTTAGTGAGTTACAGCTCCAGGGCCCGATAATATCACCGCCGATTTTCTTATAGCTGTGGGCCATAATTTACATGTACTTCTCTCAACCCGTATGACGAAGTTTTCCTTTAGAAGGATCGGTGGAGAAACCTCGTGCACGTTCATCCTGCTCAAAGAGGTGACCGAGAGATCTTCGTAACTACTGTTCAATATGCTTGTTAAGTGCACTCCTCAAGCTGTTCAAGGAGATTATCTTTTTGCGCATATGAAAGACCTTGAATAAAGAACAACTAGCTGACCAAGCAGATTTCCGACAAAAATTCTGCTGCATGGACCACATCTGAACAGCTCCACTGCTCAAAGAAGTCGTCGGGGAAAACCAGCTATCCTTCGTCTTAGCCTTTATCTACTATGAAAACGCGTTTGACAACGTCGAAATGAATGTAATCTTATCAGCGCTCATCAACCAATTAGTAAATTTGTCCTATTATATTAACACCAGCATACTGTTATCTTAACTTATCTTGATTGCCCTACGAAAATACTTTAACACATACTTTTCCATCACAGCTTTTCCTCCATTGACTCCACATCATATCCATAGGAGACCGAGTTCGACAAGACGACACAATATCGCCGAATATTTTTAAAACCGTAATGGTAAACAATGAAGTCACTCGATTAGGACGAGACCGGCACACACATAAAAGATTGGATTGTGAATAAGTAGGACGAAGACCCAATTCATGAAGAACTTATGGCGCTACCAAATCGAGCTGGATAATTTCCAGGCTACAAAAACGACTTCACGCGAAGCTACTGACCAATTAGCGGATTTCCCACTGCAGATACCTGTGGTCCGGAGTTTTGCAAATATCTGAACAGTATACAAATTACTTCAGTTACCCAAGTTTGTGAGCAAGCGGACGCAGAGCTTGGCTGTCCTTTGGCTTCATCACTTCCGACGACCTCACAATGACTGATGAGTCTGGATTCGACGTAGACGACATGCTGAAGAATACACTGAAGCCCAAATCTACTGACATCCAATTCAAAAAAAGTGATTGCTGATAAGAAAAATTGTTCTTCAAAAAAAAAGGAGCAAGATCGAAACAAAAGTTGCTAACGCTTGCCCAGCTGTGATCGCAAGAAGCACAGAAGGCGTTAGAGAAGTTCTAGCCATGATAAAAAGCGCTGTTCGTGCTGTGATCGACGACGTCGTCCTAGCCGGTTGAAATCACAGGATCGTAAGCTAGCCGTAATCGGGGCCGCCGATGAAGCAGATTATGCGAAAGGGGATGATCGAGTCCTTCTTAGCATGGGCGTCGGCGATCGTCCAAACATCGTGGCCGGAACCCTACGAAGCTCTTAAAAAATTTTCTGATTTTTTCAATACAGTAGCACTTGACCCGAACTTGTGTTGAGAGGGCCGTCCTTATTATATGCTGTAAAGAACAGTCACATTTATTACATGGCGCAGAGAGCACACGAAGGAAGCTTTCAACCTCGAAGGTGACAATTATGGCGCCGGCCACAATTGGTACGCCGTTGCACTTTTAAGGCTGCAAGATATCGATAAGAAATTTTCGAAATAATTTTGATGAACTTGGGCAGATCAATAAGAAATTACTTTTTTAGAGATAGTAAATACTAGACGCATCATCTCTGTCAATCTAACTACAAATCTGATGAATCGAATTGTATATGGAAATCGCGGAACGATCATTTTCTAAAGTTCATACTACGTTCGTAATGTTTGCAATGACAAAGCCTGACCGTTTGCTTGGAATTTATCCTTAAAACCGCAGTTATACCACATGAGCCGTGTGTGGCTAGAACGCACTAACTATTCAATTGTGGGCTTACAAAGCCTTTCAGATCAGATAAGATATTAAAGATCAGATACTCATGTGGATACGGATAAAGAACATACGTTGGTCAGTTCTCGTTCATTGAGTACAAAAGTGGTCGAAACAAGACAAAGACAATACGTAACGTTACAAGCGCTGAATTGACAGAATAGGAATTTCTCACATTCAATGGTACACTCTGCGGAGGTTTCTGGCCATTTAAATGTGTAGTGGACTCGGATCGTTCACGAGCTTCTGCATGTTGTCGGTTTATGGCATGGCAATATCCGATACGATAAAAAGAGACTAATTTGAACGACTTACTTCTTTTTTAGTTCAAGGACGAAGGATTAGCGACAAAACAGAGAATAAAGCATTCGGCGTTGACGAACTCTTGTTGGATACAGCATGCATTCGACTTCATCAGGCATGCTTAGAGGCGCACATTTGGCCTATACAGTGGCATGACCATGCATTAAGTCAGTGTTGCTATCCTTCCAGAGAAGTCTTACATCAGTTTGCCAAACCTAAGAGGGGTAGAAATCTTGATGAGCTTTGGGGACGAGATCTAACCGGCAATCACGTCTATTGTACAGTTCCTCTAAGCACTGTATTATACTAAGGCCATATTATCATAATGAAAGAAATCACGACAACAGCTATGGTCTGAACTGCTTCACGCTTGCTTCAATCGGCTACCAGGAATCACGTGTGTTTATTAGACTCGCTGAGTATTAAAACACAGCTATCTGTCGATATTATGTCTACTTGCGATAAGTTCCATTTACATAGCTGAGCGGATAGCAGAATGGTAGCGATGACGGTCATCGTCAGCACAGTGCTGATTCGATCCCGCTCTAGGCTCACGGAACTTGAGATCCCTCCAGGGTCGAGAAATTGGTAGAGAACGTGTCAGAAAAAAAATCACTCACTGCAGTCCAATTTGGAACACTGCAGCCCGGCTATCTCAGAACTCCAAGGCGAATCGACTCGACCAGCATTCTACAACATTCAACATGAAATGGGAATCCTCAAGCAGCAACTTAACTACACGTGAAAACTTGGAAGCCCATGGTGGATGATGGATGCGAAAAAGCGAATCGAATGTGAGAAGTATTGCGATCAACACCATAGATTTGATAACGGACCGCGTAAAATAAGATTTTAAAAATATGTGATAAATGAGAGAAATTCAAAGCAGCTTTCAGACTTTTTCTGCCAATTTTACAAAAGTATTTGGCAGCATTCTACAACATTCAACATGAAATGGGAATCCTCAAGCAGCAACTTAACTACACGTGAAAACTTGGAAGCCCATGGTGGATGATGGATGCGAAAAAGCGAATCGAATGTGAGAAGTATTGCGATCAACACCATAGATTTGATAACGGACCGCGTAAAATAAGATTTTAAAAATATGTGATGAATGAGAGAAATTCAAAGCAGCTTTCAGACTTTTCCTGCCAATTTTACAAAAGTATTTGACTGAGTAGAACATGTGCAAATTTGACCTTTCTAGGCTCTGAAAAAGGTGGATCAGCCCTAAAATTCAGCCAAGAATGAATGAATCTGCTTATTGACAACCTCGTGTCTGCTTGAGAAGAACACACTGAGTTTTAGATCATTCAGATGAAAGTCGCTCGATGCCGACAACCTTCCTGTAGCTTTCCATGAACCGGTTAACTCAAAGGAATATATTCAAAGAATCCGGTGACAATTAAAAAAAGATCGTAACAGAAGACCATTTGGGCAGCCATTCATGCTGAGTGTGTTAGGCACTGCACCTGCCCAGTAGATTCTAAATGCTCTATACGTAGCAGGTCGATCACTTTGGAAACGGTTATGTGCAATTTATCACGTTGACGATATCATTAACCTATCAGTGTATAGCAACTTTTTCGCCAACATTCAAAAACCGACTTCTTTGACTTCAGTGCTTCAATAAAAATGGGGCTGTTCGGCTGTGTGGGTAAGTTGTTATCACATTTACACGTTGAAGGACTACCTCTTCATCATTACGTCTGCTATACCAGTGGTTTTTAGGCAGCATTTCTAAAAGATCCCTCTACGGCGAATCAACGAGTGTTGTAGAGTGAGGAGACTTCATGAAACATTAGTGGACCTTCGAATGAAGAGTTATTTGGGAGAACTTATCGCGATTTCAGAAGCAACACATCACCAATGCAATATTACACCTCCATTCATCAGTGTGAGAGAGCCTCGCTATCTACCTATATTGTGGGGACGGGACTTCTTTGCATTCTACTGATCACGGCATCATTCTGCATCGGAGTCAAAGTGGAGAAGAGGAAACAAATAGAGAACTTCTGCTTGGATGACTCTATTGAGCAAGACTTTTATCGACGACGCTTTTTGCAGGTGGTATTTTTCCCCTTACAGTTGTGTACATGTTCACAGCGTTCACAGCGCTACGCAATATATTTCATCATAGATCTGTAAAAAAAAGGAGGTGGTACTCAAATAAAAAGGAGGGATTTCTGTACGGAGGGCACTCCTAGCTGCAATGCTTTTGTCCAATTGACAGAAACTAACGGCGGCTTTCACGTGTCTTCCAAGTGCTGTACAGTTCTTGTTAATTCCAACCGGTATAATGTCAATGGAACGAGCCAAGCATAATGGAAGATTTCGCCATTTTTAACCTTAAAAAGCTGAAGTAAAAAATAGTTATTAATTTCCACACTAACTATGTTGTTTTCTAAAGGATATTTGGAGCACGTCTGGCCAAGTAATAACACACCTCTTAGTTCATAATGACCTTTAGCGCATGTAGTGCAATGGTTAAATGTGCCGTTCAGTACACAGTTATATCGGTCGCTGGTCCGATCCTGCACTACACATTCACCAAGCCTTCCACTCATCCAAGATCGGCAAACAGGCACCATACTTCTTCGTGAGTATAGAAACGCTAATTGATACATCGAAAGGGCAACGTAAGCCATCGCATGTGCCAGATATGTATTAAAGTATTGCAGTTGCACTATTCACTATGCAGTTATTGCACTCACGAACTCAGTAATGCATTTCCAAACTCCTCGCTAGCTAATTCCAGCTGGAACTATCGCTAGCCGAGCCGTTACTGAATGTGTTTTCCAAGACTGATTTTCAGAACTCCAGAAGTTTGTAGCAAAAATGTAAAGTCGAAGGATCTTATTCGAACTAATGAAGTGGTTTTTGAGCGAAGTTACAGCATTTCAAAGTTTCCTTCCATAATTTTTTATTGCTTTTGGATTAACTTAATATTTGAAGTTTCGGAGCATTTGAATCAGTCAACACATCTAAAGACATTCATTGGAATTTGCATGAGCACCATTTCCTTCAAAGACCAGAGATCAACTTTTTCCATCGACAGAGCCAAATGTTTAAAGACTATTTGGCCACTTGTTCCTTTATTTCATTCGACACGAGTAACCTAGTCAGCGACCTGTGAAAGTGTGAGTTCTACGTTGCAACAACATAAAACTATCAGTGCCTGCCTATTTAAATTCTTTAACAGAGTTGAACTACCTTACTCCGAAAAAATGAAAAGCTCAAAGTCCTTTTTAGTATAGTAGTTACATAAACTGCTCTGTATTTCAGCTCTACAACAAGTGCACATCGCTAGTTGTCTCGAGAGAATGCAGCTATACCTCCCAGGTCCTCACTATTGCCGGCATAAACGGCTAGTGGCGGCGGGAGTTTCGAAAGAGTTGCTGAATGAAACTCGCTACAGTAATGGGTAGAAAAGACGTTGCAAACCGGTATTTTGCGACACACCTTGTACGACACAGAACGCTGTTGCCACAAAAAATTGTAGGCGATTAGCAAAATTAGCAAAATATTGAACGTCTTCACGAAGACTTTAATTGGTGAGATTTGCAACAATGGGGGATGGCGAAGAGACCACTTGATGCGATCATCAGAATGCCATCGTATGCAAGTAGCAATTGCATCATATTCAGTGCTTTTCAGGATCGTTTTAGTTTTAGAAGCTTGAAAAACGTTTCACGTTGTAATGACGCGAGCAAGCTACGATAGCACGAATTGCTAACGTCTTTCATGTTGTTTACTGAATGTGTTGTATTTCAACTTTCTGTCTGGTTCACAAGATGACGCCTTGCTCAGAATGGCTTGTCAGTGACCTCTAGCGCTTCGTTGACTCATGACAGTCGACGCTCACTGCGCTATCTCCGTTACGGATTTTATTATTGCAAGCTAAAAGTGTTCTAAAAATCTAGAAAGAATACCTTAAGTGACTGTGAAATGAAAACGGTTCGGATTTTAACGGTACGTGCAGTCCCAATGTTGTACGTTTGCAATTAAAGGAGGATGAGTCTCAGCCGGAGATTAAATTTAATACGCTTGAAAAACAGAAAACTACGTTTCTCTTCACATCTCAAGAAAAGAAGAAAATGCAAAAGGCGAGTTCTGTATAGTTCGCTAACGGAGGATCTGAAGATAAAACAAATTCACCAGGTGTTTTTGTGTGTGCTTCATAAAATTTTGAATTATAGATAGTGGCTCTGCTCAAAGAACAAGCCTCATTCATGAGATTCGCGGTTAGAGGTATCTTGAAAAAGGCACGTTCGTTTGCTCGGTCTCGTGGCTCGGCAAACCAAAGCAGTGGTGTCTGCAAATTGCTAACATAGTTCCCTAGGAGGATGGAAAACACCAACTTGATGTGTGATCTGTGTCGATGGGATTCTGGAAGTCTTCAACCAATTACTAGAATTTTAGGGCGCTTTAGAAGGACCTACATTGAAGTGTAGAATTTCAGTGCCGCTTGACTGCTCAAGTGCAGAGGAAGAATGCCGTGCGCCTTCCAGCAGTAGTCTTAGTGTCACACAAGAACGCCAAAAGCGTAGATTTTATGAGTTATCGAAAAAGATGGACGAAAAGGTTTCTAGAGATATGCAGCCACTTTGAACTTCAAGTCAGTTTTAATGTTAATATTTGAGAGCAACTAAATGAATTGTAACAGATTCATGGTGCTTAATTCATGTAAATGTTCAGTACAATAAATCGTTCTGATGTTGGAAGATTAGTATTAGCTTGAACAAATGAGATAGTTGAGTATCACAGTCTGATTGCTTACGTAGAACCTGGTGAGAATGAATACACTGCTTTGTTTTTGCTCTGTTCTCTTACTCTACGCACTTATCCGATTTTGCAGAACCACTTTTCTTCCGAATAATCTTCCATCAATATCGCTGCTGCGATTCAGCCTATGTGGGAGAAATATTTCTACTATTGTTACTACACAACTCGTCATCATATCTACTGCGCAGTCCTCAGCACTTCTCATATTTGATTCGTATTCCTCGCACTCATATTCATCGGCCACGAAGGTCTTCAAACATTTTGCATGCTGTTTCTGCTGCAGCTTGGAACCCATGGTGCGAAGGTGAGCATATAAAACTGGTTGTTTCTGATCGCACATTCCACCTTGTACCAAACCTTAGGCGATCAACGAACATGAAGGAGGAAGGACAGCAGCATGAACCGCATTCGGGCCTTTCAAAGAAGCCACCAACCAACTGGTGGATGCAAAATTCCGCTGTCACCTTTTCAACTCAAAAGTGCTCCCAGCGCAATTTAGTGCAGCAGAAACGTGGGCCACGTCAGAAAATTCACGGACCATCCACAAAAACCGAAAGGCACAACATCCAACCTAAATGCGAAGCTCTGATTTTCGAAATTTGTTCCATCTTCGAGACACAGAAGAATACACACCGTTGGCGAAACGCAGATGGGCTGGTCATATATTAAAGAGCACAGACGAGAGATGGACTAAAGGAACAGTAATGTGAACTCCATGAGATTGAAGGTACACTGACATTGGTCGTTTGTAAGATACTTTCTGCCGGGCAGGCTGCAAACTTGGGTTATCACATCGTTTCTATACAACAATAATAACAATATTTGCAAAAACTCCTGACCGCAGGTGTAAACGATGGAGAACGAACGCGATATTGTCCTTTACGGGGAGTAACGCGTTCACCACCGCACCATGCGGATCTTTCGTTTCGCCTGTTTCTCAACTAGCTGCCACTACCGTGCCATTAAAAAGAATAGGCAACAAATAAAAAGGTTAAGACTGTGATTATAACTATAGCCTCAGTTTAATGAGTTCAATGCTGATTTGGGCTCCCCAGATCATTCCCGTTGACGGGTGATTACTGATGGCAAGTGATCGATAGAACTAGCTGAGAGAAAGACGAAACGAAGGACCAGCATAGTGTGGTGGTGAACGCGTTACTCCCCGAAAAGGACAATAGCGCGTTCGTTCCCCACCTTAGACACCTGCGGTCCAGAGTTTTGCAAATATCTGAGCTTCATTAAAGTTATATTTCGCAATATACCCTGCCATCAGAAAGAGTAGGCAGTAGACAAAAACGGTTAAGATTTCAATCTTTTCCACGCTCTGAGAGAGGCGAAGTCCGCCGAAACGTCAGCTTGTTAGTGAATAAAGAATAAAATCTTAATGTAAAAAACATAAGCAATAAAGAACCATGGAGCACTTCCAATGATAAAACACTTTATTCGACGATGTTAAAGTGATATGATGGAGCAATGGTATTATACTTTGTCAGTTACGAAGTACGGTCGAGCGCAAGTGGGATTAGTGTATTGTTGTGCATCATATAGATCATAGATCAGTGGTGGATCTATGAATAGGTGAAGTCTATGGGACGCTAAACATGGCTGGCTAAGGTTCACTACTTAGATACAAATGTGCCACAATCAAGAAGAAGAAAAAAAAGTACATCTACAGCATACAGATCGGTAGGATGTTAGGTCGAGATGGGAGGGTGCAAAACATACTACGGAACAACCACGTAGTCATAAAGGTCAACTTCTGGCAGTGATTGATTAGCGCCAAAAGAATCAGAATAATGGTCGGTAGCACTGATTGCCTCATCAGCTCAACTGAGGAGAATTCGACTCGATACAACAACGATGACCTGCACTGAGACTACGAGCGACTGTGAGACATCGACTCGGACCGTCGGCTCTGAGGAAAAGGAAGACGTCGAAACGTTAGCCGAATAAGTATGTGGTGACATCTTCGTGTTGGCTTATCAATGAAATAAGGCATATCAATCACTTATACCGAGGTTTAATGAAAGGCTGTCTACAATGAAATGTTCTAACTATTCCTCATAACATTATCATTATATTCACCATCAGCATCGTGTATAAAAGGGCATCACTGAAGGAGTGTGCCTCATTCGAGGAGATGGAACGCTGAAGAAGACCTGACTCGACACGAAGGCGAAGCCGCCGCATCGAGACGAACAAGAAGCGTGGACCATCGACTCGGATCATCGGCTCTGATGAAGACGAAGACGTCGAAACGTTAGCCGATAATAAATGTTATTATCAACCTCGTGTAAGCTCATCAAACAAAGAATACGTATTCCTCATAAGTTGCTTGATAACATGATAATAAGGAACACAATCACGCTATATCATTTCTATGCACTTACTTGCACTTTAATGAACCTTACTCTGCTTGCCTATCTCTGAAGATTTGCCATGTATTCGACTTCATTAAGTTTCGTTGGAGGTTATTGAATGCATGTCTGCTGTTACAATGACTCGCGGTGGCCTATCAATCTATTGGGCCAGCGCTACTATCCTCCCAGACAAGTCTGGTACTAATTAGCCGACCCCGGAGGAACGGAGAGCGTGGTAGCCTCGGGCGCTGGGATCGACCTCATGTGTATTACAGGGTTCCTCCTACCACTGGACTACATGCGCCAGTATTATTAATAATTTCTTTGAAAAAATTATAAGGCAACACTACATAGAAGATTACCTTGATGGGGCAGGAAAACCATTTTTTAGCAGCAAAAAAAGCGTGTTCTGTCGTAATACCTAGTGGGACGCATTTAGCGCAGTGCCTGCAACACACACAGAACTAGATTCATTTCGAAAACCAAGTCCTCTTTGATCATGAACCTTGCACAATATTAATCTGAAGAGATAAGAACATTGTTTCGATACATGATTAGGTCAGCTTGTTATTGTTCAGGGCAGATATGCATTCAGTGAGCTTTATGATGTTAGAAGTGGAGCAGAATGCATGATACCCCTCTTTGTGATTGATCGAAGACGGCTGCTTCATGCTTCTTCACTATTCTGCTTTATTTACGATCTGTTTAGCAAAACGCATAGAGGGATGTGAAGATATGAAAGCAAACGAAAAAGAGCAAAGTGAAAATCCTTCTTACAGAAATTAAACAATGTTAGGGCAACTGAGAAGTTCTTTAAGCGACCATCTCGTGTCGGTTAAGCTGAACCGCTGCAGTGCTTCCTGATTGCTCTAAGCTCACCACCACCTAACTTTTTGAAGAACGATAGGAGTAAATTTCGAAATAGTAAAACGAAATTGATGCTTCAGGAAGCGTTCTGTTGAAGAATGCACGTTTCCCAAAGTAAGTTGTGTATACTTGCTTATTCGAAAAAATTTTAGTAAGACAACGAACTAAGACTGTGGTTTCATTCGACAAAAAACAAACCTCAGGTTGACAGCGTGTTCATTCACACATGTCTGGTAACGCGTCGCTACACTATGGGTACACGGATAGCTTGGGTTATTATTTAACTTATTTATTTACTTATTTATTACTTACTTATTACTTGGTTACTTATTTATTATTTATTTATTATTATTATTCCTCACAGTATTTATTCGAGGACGCATCCACACCTCCACACAATACACAACGGCATGCCGCCCGCCAAGTCAGCGGGTATCACTGAATGCCGAAATGTGGTGTACAAACAGTTTCTCATTCACCATTAAGGAGTTCGACATTTCTATTCGGAAGCCGCACTAGAAGCAGAACAATACCAACAACCACTTTTGTCGCGAATGAGACTTTGTCGAAAGGTGGAACTCTTCTCAAATTCCTATGAAAAAAGACTTGGCAAACAAACATTACAGAAAATTGAAAACTGTATTCAGATGAACACGTTTTTAACATGTATTGGCCACGTGATTATCAAGCCGGTGGACGGTTGCGCAGTAGCATTGATACAATTCATATATTTGTTAAAGAACTGGTTAAGTGTGCCCACCGGTCCACCAAACCTCCTATACCTCCAGACTTTGTAAATTGGTTGCAGACTTGTTTGCGATCAGCACACAAAAAGGGCAAAAACGACAAAAACGACAAGACGGCTGCCTATGACGAAGATGTGGGGAAGCCCAAGTTTGGCGACCCTAGGACTCCAAAAAAATCGATTCGACTACCATTCAACAACATTTATGAGCAATGCTAAAAATATTTAAGCAGCAACCAAGCCAGCATATAAATATAGAAGATATTCGTAGAATATGAAAGCGAGGACGTGAATCATATGTAAGAAGTGCTGGACTCTCCTCAAAATGTGTTGTCGGGCTATATAGAAAAGAATTCTTTTACAAGAAAATTCTTTTTAGAAGATTAGGTAGTAGAAGTAGAATGTCTGAAATATCTAAAGCATGTTTAGAAGAATAAAACGGTGTAGAAATATATTAAGCTCGAATTTCGAAACCATTCTTCTGGATGGCTAGTCGATGCAAGGAGCTTTGCGAATAGCCAGTAATGAAAACGCTTTTTGTTGCAGACCATGGGCACCTGAACTTCTTCTGAGGATGTAAAATAACAAACAATGTAACGTAGAAATACAAACGCATTCCCTCATATCGTGGCACCGCAGTCAGTTCGGTGTGCACACCACATGGCACACCTAGGTATGAAACTCCTTATCGCAATTTTTGAAAAATGCTTGTCTCCACAAAAATAGAATATTCCAAAACTGACCTTCCTTTAAACTCCAAATGATTGATCTACATGTACTCCATTATTGATAAGCTAAAACAAGGCTAATAAAAAGGTTTACTAGGCTAACGGTTCGAAGCATTCGTTTTCGCCAGAGCAGATGATCCAAGTGGATGGTCCACAGTCGTTCACTTTCTTCCTGTGATGTGTTCCTCGCCGTGTCGAGCGGTGCTCCACTGAGGGAAATCCAGCTTGATGCAAAACGAAGACATCAGATATAGAGTATGAACGAATATGAACCATCGACTCGGATCATCGGCTCTGATTAAGACGAAGACGTCGCAATGTTAGCCGAATAAACCTTTTCTCACCGTCGCCTTCCAGGCTCTGAAGAAGGCGATACTGTCGAAACGTCAGCTACTGTTGTGTTGTATTGTGTGTGTTTTTCTATGGAAGTAAATGTATGCTGCATAACAACCTCGCGATTGCTGAACAAGAAAACTACGCATTTACATCTGCAAATTTCCAAATATTTAGGCTAACAATAACACAACGCAATGCACATGTCTAGCTGTCGTAGGAATTCCTACTTGTGTTTCATTTTGCGTAGTCCTTCGTCAAATCGTCAAACCAAAGTTTAGCCACCACATCAATTATTCGAAATCTCATCCACAAACGTTCTAACCAATTCAGAAGTCTGTTTATTCTTCATCTGAACCCAAGGATGAGTCCAATTAAAATTCAGTGAAAAGAACGTTAAATGAGAAATTCGATATCTGTGCAAGTTCAATTCTAACGACCGCGCCTCGACAGCGCTCTATTCTATCCGTTAGACAATGCTCGGGCCACGAATATCCGTTGGAGCGGGAGTGGTTTCGATGTTGCACTGAAAAGATCTCTTGTTAATTCGATGTTTTTCTTCAGTAAGCAGGTACGAGGTTGCTATTATAGAATTTATTAAGGTACAATAGCTGATGTTTCGGCGGTTTCGCCTTCTTCAGAGCCTGGAAAGGACAAATTGAGATGCGATCTACTCAGCCAAACATTTTCATAAGCCTAGCAGATAAAACTCAACAAACAAATTCGTATTCCCACAAGAAACAGCTTTATTTATACACCTACCGTTTATTCGTTGTAAGTATCTAAGTTAGTTGGTGGATAGCAGCCACACAGAGTACTACATGGGCGTGGAATGTGCCTGTGTCAGATCATTGGGTTAGCCTGAGGTTTGGTGCTAGGTCACGCATGATGGCAAGACACTCCTCCTTGCGGCTCATTTTTGAATTTTTGGAATTGATCCAAAACGCTTCAAGAGTTTTACGCGGTGATGTTGTTTTCGATTCATGTATGAGGATAGTGACTCCTACTTCAAAATCTCCGTTATGTTCTTGCATCCTATGCGCGCCTAATGGCGTGTTTTGTTCTAGTTTAGATTTACCGACTAGGTGTTCTTTTATGCGGACGCAGAGCGGTCTACCCGTTTCGCCAATGTATTCGTCTCCGCACGTTTTACAAGAGATCTATTTTTAACCCTTTTCACCACGGCTACCGTATGTCGTGGCTGGCCCGACGGACTACGCGGAGTTTTCGACGGCTACATGCTTCCTGGTTTTCCGAAAATAAACAACCTCTTGTCAATAAACAGGAAATTAAAGGAGTGTTGAACATGGAAACAGTATAAAAGACAATTGCTCTATCGTTTTATTGGCATGCGTGCTAGGTAAGCTACATTTGCTATCTGTTACGATAGTCTGCTGTGAGCATATATCGGTATCTGTATCTGAAAGTGCTCTACAGCCTATTTCGAGTCTATTTCTGTAACTTTTATGTATACGCTTTCCAGAAAATTAATTGCTGCTCAAATTGCCGACCACTGAACTCCTCCGAAAAAAGGTGTTTTGTAAATCACTAGGTGTGGAGAATCGTTTTCTTGTCTCACCTCTATTACTTTGATCTGTTGAACTAGCTCTCGAGCACATATACATAGTCCGGTGAAAAAATCTCTGGAACCCATTAAATAGGGGGCCCGTGTGGCGCAGTGGTTGAAGGCGCCGCTGCGACACGCACGTGGAATCGATCTCTGCGCCCATGGCCCACCAAGCCTTCCATCCCTCCGGGTCTGCAAATTGGTAGCAAACTTGTCTGGGAGGATAGCAGCACTGGCTTGATACATCGGCAGGCCACCGCGAGTCATTGTAAAGGCCAAATATGCATTCAATCACCTCCAACGATACTTAATGAAGTCGAATGCATGGCGCATCCCTCAGGGATTGATCAACGCCGAGAGCTTTATCCTTTTTTTTTACTTACAAAATCGTGTGAGTTATATATGACTCGCGTTTACTTTGCCTCTCGTGGTCCTTGCTTCGGTTTTTAAAGTCATTCAGCAGCTTATTCAAAATAATGTTGTAACGGATATCAAACAAGGAACGCTTTGTTCTGCATTTAAAAATGTACGGGGAACGTTTTTTTTAAAGAGTTCATTAAGAGGGAACATGACTCCTTGTCGACTTTTATTTCAATTCCAATCGCTATGATGAATAATGGCAGTCGTATTCAACTACTGGATATAAAAAAATGCATAAGTAGCCCTCAACGTATTCTGCCAAATTCTAACTTGAGTGTATTTGTAGGGTAAACCGTGCTAGCACACAGTGGATAACAGTATACACGCCATGCATATTGAAGCAATCTCTCTCGTAATACGGCAGTGTTTCCAACCGTTTAAGTACTTTACCTATTAGAAAATCATCGGCTGTTGTCGAAAAACCCGTAAGTCTGCAGCGTCATGAAATCAGAGGCCATCTCATGAGCCAGCCAAAAAAACGCAAAATTTCCACCATCACCCTCCCACGCATCACTCACGGGCAAGAATGTCCAGCCAGCAATGGGAAAGCTCAGTGTTCGCCTAGCTACTGTTAAGCGTCATAATTTTCCCATACTGTGAATATACTGAAGACCAGTTCATCTTTTTTAAAACTTATATTATTGTCATAATCAGTATTTATTCTTAACCACTTACAAAGCGACCAATGCAATGGACGATCCGTCCGAACGCTCCTTGTTTCACGATCATGAAGAAGAACGGAATATCGAATTTCACATATGAGTTGTCCAAAGCTAAAATTAAACGGACTACACTGTAACAGCATTTTTCGAGTTTTTTATTCTATTCCATAAACTCTAACACTCAGGTTACTCCATTGTCTTCCACTGGTTACCCGCATGTTCGTAAAAACACCTGGCGTCACAAGTTACGAAACAATTTTGGTAGGCACGCCTCCATATAATGCAAAACGGCCTGTTGTGAGCATGTGGAGACCGTCTAACATGGCGATGTAGGGCGTCCATCATGTTCGATCACCGCTCCACAGGTCGAAGCTAAGAGTATCGCGTATTACGAAGGTGAGCGAGAGAACCCGAATCACCGTCCAGCGTCAACAATCAAAAATCAAAAATGCCGTCCTTCACACCAAATTGTTGAAGATTAGGTGATACGGACATGTCATGTGTCTCAACGGCAACTGATGCAGAGTCGTTAGTGCCTTGCCTAATGTTCAGAGTTTCACATAAAAATCTAGAACAAATATATGATGCACAGTGAGTTCATAGTACGAGTAGAGCTCACTAGGCTAGTCATTCATACATGCGACGGGAAACATAGAAGGTTACATGTACGCTTCATTCATTTGTCCATCAAGAGGTCCATACAGCTGAGCGTCGAACACTCCGCCTTTTCTTCGCTCTATCACATTCGGAAAAAAGTGGGAGTTTTCAAACCTTATAACTTCAGCTAAGAGGTGCGTGCGGAGCAGTGGTCAGAAGCGCCCTGTAACACATACGTGTAATCGATCTCCGCGCCCATGGTCCACCAAACCTTCCATCCCTCCAGGGTCGGCAAATTAGTACCAGACTTGTCTGGGAGGATAGTAGCACTGGCTCTATACATCGGCAGGCCACCGCGAGTCATTGCAAAGGCCAGATTCAGTCACCTCCAATGATTAATGAAGTCGAATGCTTGGCGCATCCTCAAGGATTGATCAACGCCGAGAGCTTTATCCTTTTATCCTTTATCCTTCTTCATAGGTTTACGTCGATGAGTAGGCGACGAATATTGCCAAATCCAATATTGATCTACATTTTTTGACCTTAAGCGTCCGATTCAGGTTGTTATTTGTTCGAATGACCCGATGTTCATTGTCAAACTGGTTGTGACGAGAACGCCGATGGCACTGGTCCTTCTATTGTCGCATGTTCCGAGGAACTGTTCTTCTCCGATCTTACAGGCGATGTAGAATGGGTGGTGTCGTCTTGTCTCGGCTAGTCCGATGACGTCGCACCCTATTCTTCTTGCCTGCACAATCAGGGCCTCTATCAAGAGATGAAAATAAGAGTACATTATAAAGATCCTCACTTTAACTCTCTGTGAAATAGGTGGCTTAAAATGATCCTAAGATTTTAGCTCTCTCTCGGTACACGCCCTACCCAATGCTACCGTATCGGGGGCTTTTTCATGATCACGGGAATAAGACCTGCTTAATTTACCGTGTTTGGTACTCGGCACACACGTATGAACGTCCGTGCTCAGTATACTCAGAAATAATACTTTATTGGGGGCTGTTGGCCAAACTGACTCGTAGACTACAATCCGTGTAAACGAGAACGCACACACGCATGTATGTATGAACATGTTTTCGTGATCACAGAAGGTATGTTTCGTATCTGTGCAGCAAAAACAGGGAGCCAATCCTTTGGATCCGCTTGAATCATTAGCAAGCATGAGATCGCTCTATCAAGGAGATTCGTGATATTGTAACGGTACAATGAACAAACCAAAGACATTGCAGCTAGCAGCCTTTCACCTTTAGCCTCATTTTATTCATCCCGCAATTTGCACGTCGCTCTTAAAGGTGGTTGTAAATAGCTTCGACGACGCGATCTGCCATGTGAACCTAGCTCTATTTATCTATCCATTTTTATTTAATATATGACTCGACATCAGATGTTATGTAGACTTTATCACTTTCTTCATTCAATTTGTTGCATTGCATCCATCATTCTCAAAAGTCGGAATTTTGTGCATTATCGGCTGCTATTTAAGGATGGCGCCACTGCGACACACACGTGGAATCGATCCCCTCCCCCATGGCCCACCAAATCTTCCATCTATCCGGGGTTAGCGAATTGGTACTAGACTTGTCTGAGAGGATAACAGCACTGGCTCGATACTTCGGTAGGCTACCGTGAGTCATTGTTAAGGTCAGATATGTATTCAATCATTTCGAAATGATGCTTAATGAAGTCGGATGCATGGCGCATCCCTCAGGGAGATCATTGATCAACGCCGAGAGTTTTATCCTTTTTATTCTTTATAACTTTGGCTGGAGTTCATTTCGTATCAAATCCTATTATTTCGTTATAATTCAAATCGTCATCTACTTGTTTCCAACCATATGAGTCACATGGCTGAGTAAAAATTTTGAAGGACTGTACCCAAAAGAAATTCCTGCAACAACATCTCCAGCTGCCATTTGATTTCTCAGTACTTTCTTTTCAAATTGTACAGATTCTTGATAAAGAAGTCCTATGTCAAAGCCCTATTACGATTCACGTCAACTTTGAGTATCGTGGCACTCTTCGCGAAATTTCTGGAATTTTCCAGGAAGCATGGATGCATGTTATTGCAAATCAGGTATTCTTCACGTTTGCATAAAAGAGCCCTCTGATATAACATCTTTATGACAATACTTTTTTGTTCTTTCTGGAATTTTCCAGGAAGCATGGATGCATGTTATTGCAAATCAGGTATTCTTCACGTTTGCATAAAAGAGCCCTCTGACTTTATGACAATACTTTTTTGTTCATGTGCATTCATCGAGACTCATGAATTTCCATGAGAAGATCCTCTCTACTAACCATGAAGCGGTCATTGTGACCCTCTTCTTGTGCTTTTTAAACACGGAAATGGAATCTTCGTATTCGTCGTCGTCTTCATCTTGTACTACATTTATGTGATCCCTGTCTGCGATAACTTCTCGTCTTAATCTCTTGAATTCTCAGCAAGACACTATACAAAAGAACGATTCCAATGGTAGAATTATTGCACGAAATGGTAATCTCTTAACACGACATGAACAAAGCACGGATAAAGTAGATTTTCTAGGAAGGAAAAGTGTGAAGTAGCCTGCGCATATGAGTTCATTATCGCCCCAAAAAATTTTTTTTTTGCAGTTTTGGCTTTAGTGCTGGTACATGAAAGCTATCGCAATCTTCTGCGCAACTAAGAAACTTGATACTTGTTTACTAACTTGTAGGTTATGGGTTAGGTTAAGGTTAAAGAGAGTTACAGGTTAAGCACGCCCAAAGGGCTTTTCATTTGGGCTACATCACTCTCACACTTGCTTTCGAATCAATTAGAAAAGAGTTTTCTTGAACTACTATTTGGAACAAAAGAAAAATTATCTTTTTTTCAGTGGTTGCAATCCTGAACAGAACAAGAATGCAGGGTGCTGTAGAGACAGTAACCAGTCGTCTATGCATCGGCGGTTCTCTACTTGAGAAGCACGTCGGCCGTCCTTCAGATAAACATTCCCCATTTCTTCATATTTGGTAGGGTCATGGACTCCGAAACATAAGCAACACGTTATTATTCACCCACAAGCTCACAATCAATGAAGACGCTAAATTCAATTCCAATAAAGTTTGCACATGGAACACGGTTGACCAAACATTGCAATGAGACTACTCAACAAGAGTTTCGTTACCGCAGTTTTAATGCTAACACTAAGCACACTTCCTACTCAACGAACAAATACAGGCACCGGTGCTGACAATACTACATAAACTGATTACAATCAACAAGTTTAAGACAGTTTCAAGCCAAACTAAGCAACCGCAATTGTTTCTGTAAAAATCTAGAAGCGACCAAGAAGCGGAATACAAACCCCTAAAGTAGGGAGGGGCCCAAAACAAGACATTCCCATGTCCACAGTATTTTGCATACATTCACGTCGTCTGTTTGAATAAATCGTCCTGTGAATTTAACGGCACTTCAATAATTCTTTGCGTCGTATCATTATTCACAGTTGAACGATAATTTCCCAGAAGATCGAGCTGACCTGGGGTTGATAGAAAACTTTTATTTCGCTGGCGTTGCGGAGCCTTCGTTAAAGAAACGTCAACGAATAAAAGTTTTTATTCAAAATGTTGAAAGAAGACATACTTCGCCGCATTCATTAGTTTGCTCCTGCAAACTTCTCACAGAGGCCGCATCCAGAACAGAGAAAAACAGATGATTAGAAGGATAATGGACCACCCGACGAGAACTTGAACATGGATCGCTTCTCACAGAACTTGCGATATTCGAAAAGAAACCAAGGACACGAAATTCTCATAGACTTTAAAACAAATTCGAGTGTCGATTCTTTACTTTAAACGCTAGAGAAGAACCTGCTATTTGTTCCAAAATCATCGAATCTCACTTACGATCGGCTGGAGCTCCCGTATGGTTTTTATGAGGCGTCGTCTTCTGTGTGGCCATCTTCAGCTTGCCTAGAGTATAAAAGATTGCAAATATGGAATACTCTGGAGGTTACAGTAATCACTATGAATCCTTTTGTCCAACTTCCTATGAAATTTGGACTTTCATGTCACAGAGTACCCAAAATCTTATCACAGTTTCCTCGACCTTTCAACTTGCATTTCTCCATGCTACAATTGACCTGTTAATGTATTTATCCTATTTCCCGTTAATTAGAAGACTCTATGCCAATTTCAGCTGTGTGTGTTTAGAAACAACGGGAACTTCAGCATCACAACCGGACTTGGGCAAGCATGATTTTGAAATTCTATGGCTTTTGTGAGCAAGTCGATTTTACGAATGTAGACCGAGGCACTTATATTTATTCAAGCGATAAAAATGCTATACCACTAGTGACAACACGTTTAGTCAAAATTTTAAAGTCTAAAAGTGACTGCTTTAAGAACAGCATTGTGGCTCTTACACGAAGTCGAAATGTGCTTTTCAACTCACAGCTGATAGTGAACTCATCTAAGTGCATCTTAGCTCTTTGTGATTTTTATCAAATGACACAATGGGCATTGAAATCAACATCTCTTTACGCTGGTTATTTTAAATTAACAAGACGCAGCATTTCTTCTTTCTTCTTTCGTCGAGCTTTCTATTTTAAACAGCTAAGTGACTGGACGAACAGATTTTCCACCTGTGAGAGAAAGTGGTATCACCGACTGATTTTTGAGACTGTCATGTTAGCATATATTCGCTTAATCATGCACTAACACATGACTGATAAGAAACTTTATTCGGCTAACGTTTCGCCACCTTCGTCTTCTTCAGAGATGGATTGATCCGAGTCGATTGTCCGCTGCTATTCCTTCATCCGACGTGACTCCTGGCCATCGCATCGAGTTAAATTCAGTGAAGCACCGCTAGGACAAATTGACCTCATACGGCAGTACCCTTTCACACAGGACGGTTTTTGATAGTGATTGTCCGTTGATAATCGTTTGCTTTTTTCCATGCAATCCATCCTACAGCAGTCGGTCTCGTTATCAGCTAGCACAGAGGGTGAAAATATTTCTAAAACCAACTTTCCTTCAGCACCAGCATAACTAATCAATAGGAGTTCTTTCATTGATAAGCTCACGCAAAGTTGTTGCCAAGGATTTCTTCGGTTAATGTTTCGACATCTCCGCCTTCTTTTCGGGTTATCGTTCATTGTTATGAAAACTCGAAATCTGCCCTCAACCTTGTTTGAAATAAGCTCAAAATTAGACCGTCACTTTGTGACATTGTATGTACGGTAGGGCAAAGACTGTCTACACGCTCTACTGAACTACTCTAATTGTCAGAGAATTATCACCACTTATCGAAAAAAAAATAGCACCAGGCTGTATTTGTTAGCGTCCTTCTCATTTACCGACTGAATTTCTCGTCTTTTCACAAAGGCAAAACTTTTTGTTAACGAATCGAACAAAAAGTGAATACGAAAGTATTTTTATCACCGGATAAAATAGATTGAGACAAGTCCATTAAAGTGGTAAAAAGCGCGAAATATGGACAAGTTTTATCGATTAGAGCTGATCAACAAGATCATTCGTGCGAAAGGATAACCCACTGTTGACTGAGTCCTTATTCTTGGAGGTTGCAGATGAAGTCGGTGGCTCTGGTACAATCTAAACCTGAACGTTAAAAAAGCACTAAGGCTTTATAGCTCTAGTCAGCTGAAGTCACCGTGAATTGAGCCAAGTGATAGTGTTCCCATAACGTGACGAAATATGGATAGAACGAATGACTGCGATAGAAGATACCGGATAGATCGGACTGAAAACTGTGACCACGCTGAAGTAAGCCACGCCTTGTGCTGATTCTGTTCTTTTCTTTTTCGAATTCTTTATTATTTTTCTTAGCTCCACAACATGAACGTCAGTGACCTCCCTTTTCCGTAAAGTTTTCTGTCTTCAGTCTTGGAGACTGATCAGATTCTAACCACTCTAACTCTAATCAGGGCTGCGGCTTTCAAGTTATTTTAAAAGTACGGCTCACGCAAACTTCAGATTTTTGATATCCCTGAGTCTTTGGCATGGCTAATACTGTCGATCAAAAAAGATGGCCTCTGTTACTCAGCTGTCAAATAAATTTTTCAAAATAATAACAGCAATAGAAATCGCAAGAGTAACAGTGATTCACTGATGAGTAAGGAAAGTGACACGCTTTAGGCCGCCTGTAGATCGTAACTGAATTATCAATAGTAAGTGTCACTTTATTACCAATTATCAAGTATCAATAGTAACACTTCATAGCAAGGAGAGTTGACGTGCTATTGCGGGAAGGTTTGATCCAGGTTCCAGGCAGTCGAGTTCTTTTCTACCGTTTTTCTGCAGTGAATATGTAGATGGAGAATTTTGAATCAAAAGGATTTCTACATAGGATTTAACTAAATTTCCGAAGCGGCCGACGCTTGGAGGTCATTGTACGGCTACCTCTCTATCCCTCAGCGGAATCCATCATGAAATTTTCCTATAGGGTCCAAGCATCGTTAGCGGGATGATGAACACCCATGACCGGTGATTTTGATTTTTCAGATCTTTATTCAGGGTAATGAGAAACCAACAGAGCTCACCTTTTCCCGATCGAAAATCCGGCGGAATCCAAACCGATGATTCTTGTTGGTGCATTCGGACAATCTCACCGAACACAACACGGAAGATCGAGGCATGTAAATCTGAAATGGTGTCGTTACCGATTTTTTCGACTTCTTTCTTTATGAAAAAATGAAGAATTTTTAGGGATCCTGAGAAGAATACAAGTGCCAACCGCCAAAACATCACTTCTAAGCTCAGAAAAGATGAGTATTTTGCTGAGTAGTGAGTGAAAATCTCTCCAAAAGGAGAATTTAAGTATGACAGCCGATGGCTCAAAAGTCAATGTTTGTTTTCTACTTTTCCTAATATTATGGGCAAGAAATAGCCGGAGTCTGACTTCTAATAATTTTGTAGAGACCCAGGATCGACGTTCTATTAACCTCGGCATTGTATTATGAATTCCAGAGTCGTCAGCCATATGCGACTCTGAGCGGATGTTCTTCCTCGGTGGAAGACAGATGAAAAAAGCGGCTCTGAAGAAGGCGATTCTGCCGAAACGTCAGCTACGATTGTGTTGTATGTGTGTTATTGTATGGAAGTAAACGTATGCTGTTTAACAACCTCGCGATTGCTAAAAGGGAAAACGACGAATTTGTAGAGACCCTTAATTTTTTTAAAAAAAAAAGAAGCACCCATAACTATCAAACCGCACCATTTGCGCTGTTCGGTTTTTCTACAAAACTACAGTGCGGCTAGTTCCTTCCAAAAATTGTCCATATAAGAAGTGACTACATGGCGTATTAGTAAAACTAACTTTCAACCGCGATTTGCTGGCAGGAAGCGAGTCGACGGCTTGAAGAAACGACGTTGCTGTCAGATTGGCCTCGTTGTAACTGAACTATTCACTTGACGCTCATCCCCTATGAAACTACCACGAAAGTTGGCGTTTACTGACATTTGTTGGTTCGGAGAAAAGAATGCTAAGGGAATTGTATGAATTGATACCAATGTGTCCCAGCTTGGAGACCATTTTTTCAGCAAAATCGATAGTTTGGCCAACACTATATTACTGTGCCAGATTTCACCCGTGAAAAGTTAGCTTCTATACTTAATAATTTGCGAAAGTCCTTGTAGAGAATTTTTTTGAATTCTCACCATGAGAGGTGAAAATTGAGACTTACTCCCAGGAAGCGTGCACACAAAATTACATGCACTTGGGAATGCGTTAAAAGAAGGAAGTGTTAGAAAATCTAAACGTCATGTTTGTCGTAAAAGAGTGTTTAGCGGTATTTTCATATGACGGACGGGAAATAAAACGTTTGGTGGTGATCAATCTCTATGATATGTGCCATGTGCTTGAGTGCATTCGTTGCATCATCAAAAGTGATTCGGTGATTATTAGTTTCATACAATCCATTGCAATATATATATATATATATACATGCACAAGGCTCGTGTGGCGCAGTGGTTGGAAGCGTACCTGCGACACGTACGTGGAATCGATCACTGCGCCCATGGCCCACCAAGCTTCCCCTCATTCCGAGGTCGGCAAATTGGTACCAGACTTGTCTGAGAGGATAGCAGTACTGGCTCGATACAACGGCAGGCCACCGGGAGGCATTGTAAAGGCTAGATATGCATTCAATCACCTCCAAACGATGTTTAGTGAAGTCGAATGCATGGCGCATCCCTCAGGGATTGGTCAACGCTGAGAGCTTTATTCCTTGTATATGCACATAATAACCAAAGATATATGGAGTATATATAGATCGTCCACTCTAAGAATAAGTGAAAGACGGTTTAGTAAACTCTCAAGTCAGTGCGGTGAATCCTGACTATCCTGCCAGTGAAGTTTTCTAGCAATTTGCCCACCCTAGAGTAATGAAGAGTTCGGTGAGTCTCGAGCAGGGGATCAAACCATGGACCACTTGTCTATTGTAGAAAACTTCTAATTAGTGCACTAAACGCGCCCCAAGGCATTCTCATATAACTATTTTATAGCAATAGTTAAGTAAAAAATTATCCAACCAGAGAAGCGGAATTTCTAGCTCACTTTTCTTAGAATATAAGTAAAGTAACCTCAATTGAAGATCAGAAACTTGTGGTAAACCTTAGAGTACGTGACGTGCACGTAGACATATGCGATGTACAAAAATGCGCCACCTCCTTTGATCGAGCACTATACTCTCAGTACGGCTCCCACAATTAATCGTCTATGATGGGAGCACCGGCAACTGCAGGTATAACTCCTTGACGACCAACTAAGTCGTATTTCGTGTAAGTGAGGCTATTAAAATCACTTATGAATGGAGCAACAATAAAAATGTCTCATCACTTAAAGCACCAGTAGGGTTCCAAACGCTAAAGGCATTCCGAGAACACACTAAGAACAGTGTGAATGTCCTACGTGTAAAAGTAAAGCTTGAATCCTTCGAGATGAGAATCCAACTCCAACAACTGTTTACCGTCGTTCACCGAGTACCGGAACTTCCCCTCGCATGGCCAAGCATCTACCTAAAATCGATCGGTTAAAATATTTTTCGTCTCCCGTGGACTTCACCAGTTTTTTCTTCAAGAGTAACCATTCCTACAATGTGAACCACACATATTCATTAAATTTCGTATTATTTTATTTACCACCAATGTAAGAGTGAGTGAAGTCATTACTTGCCATTTTTATTGACTTTTTTGAAAGTAGTATGGCAATGAGGCTGAAATGCGCTCTAGCTCATCTGAGCAAACCAGTGAGCCAATGAAACATCAAGGAAAATAATTTAATCAAAAAAGTACGCTATTGAAGAAAGAAAAAGTATCAAGATATCGATAGGAATAAGCATATTTGTATATGTATATTTAGCGTAGGATAAAGCTCTTAATCCACTTAAGATTGAAATTTGACATTACTAGAGTCACAAGGGTCTATTTCTCCGCGCACATAATGTTAGGGAGCGCAAGTGTAGGAGCAGTGAAAGCACTAGACATGTAACAGCCACTGAAAACCAAACTGACATCCAACTTCTATCAAGCGTTTCTCGCTAACTTTCATTTTCACTGAAATTTTCTAAATGTCTACAAAACAGCACTTGGTGGCATAATGGGTGGCAGCAAAACTGTCGTGCTCGTGGTTGCAACCTCTACACCGCTACCGAAAACAAGGTGGAAACCGCTTTCTTGGTCAATTGAACTACGACACCTATACGAAATGAGAGCGCTCAGCCACGCACTGCTAGCCGTCGAGTGATCCAACCCCATAATCTAAATCTGCTATGATGAATAGAAATTTAAAGATACATCTTCAACAAACTGAACACGATCGCCAATTTTATTCTTCTTTCTAAAAAATAACAGTTTACTAAGAAAGAACGAAACGGACCCTAGTTTTTGTCTAACTTGGCACTATATTTCAAAGATTCATAACGTAAAGTCCACCAATGTGCATCCGTTGTAAAACCGACCGAGACACGGCACCTATTACACTTCTTCAACGACTGACGGTAGTCAGCCAATAAAAACCGTAACTTTTCTTCCGTGTAACTAGATGAGGCTCAGATTCAAAAGCATTTCCGTGGGATGGTAGCAAAAAGCGCCATGCATGAACGATTTAGTAGAATACTATACGTACATATCTCATCGTGCTTATATCCCTGTTCGGTGAGTCGTAGAACGGGCACTTTATGAGTGGTTTGCGCTTTCCTTGAAAACTCCAGTAGAAGGTGCAGTCAACAGCCGACACCAGAACCATCTGTGCTCTTCTGCAATAAAACTTGCAGAAAACGCTTCACTTTAACTTATAGACTTCACTGTACCTGTTTGGCCCATTGTTATCGCGAAAAACGCAAGTTATTCGCCCTCCAGTGCTGTCCTAAAACAGAAATTGGGAAAAAATAACATGTGAAAACAACCGTATATAATGGCTGATGTGCATTCCATATAGTGCAATATCACCTGTATCACCTGTAGTCCCGTTGATCGTCGAGTGACTCGAGCGGGCGCCAGTAAATCCTCCATTTTTCCCTATCGCGGGCAAGAGTAGCCCAGTGGGTTCTCCTCGCTTTAGGGACTCGTCGAGCATCATATCTTTCTTCTAGGCTTTTCGTAAAGAACTCTGACCATCGGGTCGGTGGTCTTCCTGCAGTACGTTTGACATCCCGAGGAATCCAGTCACTAACAGCCCTTGTCCATCGGTTATCATTCATACGCATTACGTGTCCGGCCCACCTTATCTTCGACTGTTTGGCGTATAGAACGGCATCTTTGATTTTCGATCGTTGACGTAGATTGAAGCTTCGGATCCCATCCCTTACTTGTGCGAAACGGGATACTCCTAGTATCGTCCTTTCGACTGCGTGTTCGATAACGCTGAGTGATCTTTCATCCTGCTTACGTAGCGACCAAGTTTCTGACGCATACGTTCGGGCAAGAAGAACCGTTCAGTCGAAAAGGTGGGCACGGAGTCGTGTGTTCTTTGTCCTCTCCACTACACCCTCGATGCTCTTGAAAGTCCCCCAAGCCGCTCGTTTCCTTCTGCTCAACTCTAAAGCTAAGCCGTTCACCATATTGATTTCCCGACCTAGATAGACATAACTGGAGCATTCGGAGATATTCGTTCCGTTGAGCGTGAATGGGGCAAACAAGTGCAGTAGATGCGGAAATGGTGGCCACTTTCAAACAGTTTTAAGCTGATGACAAATTTCTTAGTTGGAATGAAAACCGTTCCTCTTGCCCTTTATTTCAAGCGAAATAAGTGCAGCCATAAAACGTTGCTAAATAAGGGCGGTCTAGAGAATTCTGTAAGAGTGATAGAAATACCACCGAACACTCTAACACGCCAGCTAGCTCGCAACCGCCTATATGACCGTCTATGTATAACGAAAAACTGCATAATTTGTCCTAACGGTAGAGACGGTGATTTCATGAGCTCGCGTACAGTCTACCTGATCTCTTGTAAAGCGTGCGGGGACGAATATGTTGGCGAAACGGGTAGACCGCTCTGCGTCCGCATAAAAGAACACCTAGTCGGTAAATCTAAACTGGAATAAAACAATCCACTAGGAGCACATAAGATACAGGAACACAGCGGAAAAAAAATACAACCACAAAGTTGCTGAGATGTTTGCAAAACTCTGGACCGCAAGTATCTATGGTGGGGAACGAACGCTCTATTGTCCTTTCCGGGGAGTAACGCGTTCACCACCACACCATGCGGGTCCTTCGTTTTGTCTGTCTCTCAGCTAGTTCTATCGATTTTTTGCCATGGAATAAATGAAGCTGTTTCTTATGTGAATACAAATTTATTTGTTGTTTTATCTGATGGGGTTGTGAAAGTATTTGGTTGAGTAGGTCGCATCTCAATTTCATCTTTCCAGGCTCTGAAGAAGGCGAAACCGCCGAAACGTCAGCTATTGTATCCTAATAAATTCTATAACTACCACCTCGTGTCTGCTTATTGAAATAAAACATCGGAATGAATGAAAACCATCGCAATCTACAAATCTTTACCGATTAGGTATCAGTCATCTTATTGTTCCAAAATAAAATTCTGGTTTCCTAAAGCCTATGAAATATGTTTGGTTCTAATATGCCGGGGATCGATAGAATTAGCTGAAAGACAGGCCAAACGAAGGAGCCACATGGTATGGTGATGAACGCATTAGCCCCCGGAAAGGATAACAGTGCGTTCGTTCCTCACTGCAGACACCTGCGGTTCGGAGTTTTGCAAGTATCTCAGCAACGTTGTGGTTGTGTTTCGCTTATTAACCTGCCGTAAAAATTGTAGTAGGCAGAAAATAAAAGCTAAAGCATTGCGATTTCAACTACAGCCTCAGCATAACTGGGTTCAATGCTGATGTGGGCTCCCCAGATCAATCCCGTAGACGGGTGACTGCTGACGGCAATAAGATCGATTTGATATTAACACATTCGCAACGATCCGTAATTTCAGGCCGTTAGGGAAAGGCTGGTTTTCTCGCAAAAAAATAGATTTTCAGTTACTAAGAGGATTGCGGAGCTGAAAATTGTCTGGATTGCAGAAGAGACGTTGGTCTATCGCACCATAGGTATATGCGATGAGGTACGTTTCTCTTCATATTTATTGTGCGGATCCGATCCCAAGTTCTCCTCACAGGTCTTCTTTTTCGATCACTTCGCTTGCTATTTCGGCTGCTGCTTGAGGATTTCGTCTTCTTTATGAATGTCATAGAATGGTGATGGAGTCGATTCTCCTTGCTATTTCAGAGATAGGCGAGTTGAGGCGTTGACACGAGGATTGGAGAGTGGCATTAGGAAACAAGTCGAACCAGCGCTTTGCTTCTTGGTTGATTGATTCACTAACCACTATGCTATCCCTCCCATCCCCATTATTTGCTATGTTTCTAAAGTACGTAGTCGTCCTACAGGCAATTTTTCGAAAATAAAATGGACCTAATACGCAATGTGCTTGTACGATGGCCAATAGACAGGAGCCGCGAACCATTTGATTTCTGAAGATATCAAACGAACAGCGGAAAAACCATCGATTCGTTTGGTCAGAGTTCTTCAGAAAAACCCTAAATGAAAGGCACGACGTTCAACGAGTTCTTGGAGACAGCAGAACCCCAATGGGTTAAACTTGTACGCGGCTAGAGAAACAGAAGGTTTACTGGTGCTCGCAGGAGTTACTCAACAATCAACGGAATTACAGAGAGTACAGGATATGTTTCTAAGGTCCATCATACAAGCCCGTTCCTCGCAGCATATAAAAGCACTCCTTTCCAACTTGCAATAAGTCTATTTCTACGTTCGTTAAACCCACTCATTCTGTATGAAAAACAGGATTCAATAGTGATTGGAATTTAAATGACAGTTAATTAGCAAGCAAACTGCAGCTCAAAACTTGTTCGAGATCAAGTTCATTTTAGTACACATCTAATTGCAGAATAGAGCTTCTCTTAGTTGACACACGCCACAATATCTGTGTTTATCTATTGATTAAATACGAAGAAGCTTCGGAAACAGTTGTGCGCATCAAAATAAGCCACGAAAATCAAGCGACCCCTATGGAGGCAATACCGGGCAAAATGTCGCTCTGCTTTCGCGAATGAGAATGTGCAAAGAGATGTATTAAGCGCGTTCGGTCATTACAATCTTGAAAAATTGGTGTTGAAAAGGTTCATTTTACTCACATCTACTTCAGCGTTAATTCTGGCAATCGAAGCCAAGCCATCATCATCGCCAGAGAAACCCGTTTCCACAAAAACCGATTTCTACAAGTAGACAAAAGACATAAAGACATAAAGAAAAGTACATGGTAAGTGAGTCACTCAAAAATTATCACTTCCAGCCAGCAATAGTTAATCGTAACAAAAATAATAAAATTTTGCTTTGTTTTAACTGTGAAAATATCGAATGAGCAATTAAAGCTAATATGCTGACAATCTTGCACTAAATGACAAATGATATTCAGTTGGAGAATAAGATGAAACCCAACGTTTTTGCCGTAGTAGGTATTCATTTCGTCAAGAACGTCTTTTTGGATCGAGACCGCCTAATAAAAACGTATACTGACGAGAAAAGCAAGAAAAAAAAAAGAAAAGCTGATAAGTCAGACCGGCTGGTGTTCGGCGAATAACCGGATGCAAACTGGCATGGAGCATTCAGCTATCGGAGCATTCAAGCACAAGAGCACATCGTGCACGGACTCGTTGTTCGGCATCACGCCAATGACTGCAACAAATTGACTTATGACGACGATAGGGCATTTTGCACACATGTTAGATTGAAATAAGCATTCTAAAAGTTCTATGGCCGACTTTGCGCAATCGAAACAGCCCGAAACGAAACATGGAATGTTTCATGCGCGTCTTACAAACAGAAACTACGAAGAAATTCACAAATCGCACTGATTTAGCGCACTGCACCGTAGGTGCACTAATGTCATAAGATCCCGAACAGAAAGTAGTTGAGATCGACTTTGACATACCTATCTTCGCCATGGGTTGTACAAAGCACTGAACAAATTAAAACTCCCTGTTCTGAAGAAACTTTCGTGCAGCTGTAGCTGTTTTTCCTACAGCGACTAGTGAGAGCAGAGCCCACGTTCTGACCACTTGTAATGGACTCACGCAGATGTTTGTTGTGGAGATTGTGCTCTGCAAGTGTTCATGGGCCATGTTTCTCGATTTTCTGATAGTGTCGAGAAGGAATCAAACTCTAGAAAATCCATAATTTAATTCTATCACGAGCACTAATAGAACACCCGACGTGTCACCAGGAACCTATTAAATTTGCTCTCCCGTAGTATCTCGTCGTACAACTAGGATAAGCCACAAAATTTTGCTATTTGGGTTTAAGTAGAGCTGTTGTGAAAATTCTGAGTGGATCTCATTTGCTTACTTTAAAGTAGAGCATAACAATCAAAAGAAACATTTGGGTAGAGATGTGATAATTTGATATCGCATTCTTTCGGTGCCTAAAATTCTTTAATTTATATGCTTTGCTCACTTACAACAGATCTGGCTCTGAATTTATCACAAAATAACACGTAAATTCTTTTAGTCGCACCATGTGAGACGATGACCTTCCGTCTGGCTTGGATTGGTTCAGCACATGCATTCCGTAATCCAATAATAACTCATTATAGGAGTGAACTGAAATTGGTAATAGCCTCTTCGATCTCCACCGCAAACACTTGGGGTCCGGTGCTATGCAAATATCTCAGCATTATTGTGGTTGAAGTTGTATCAGTTTACTCAGTGGAGTATAAGTCTTTGATTCAGTCCTCGGCAACGGGAATCACTAGCTCGAAGTAGAATGCTCGACTTTGTACGACTTTGTCACGTCGGATTTTTGACGTAGCCACAGAGCGCAATCTCAAGCATGGGTTATATGTTCTGTAGGAACAACAAGAATGCAATATTAAGGATGTGTCGATGTCCAGGAAAATTAGGAATAGGAAAGTCGAGCGAACTAACTGGGCTACCGAGCTGGGCGAAACTAAGCGGAGCTAACTGAGATCACTCATAATGCTCATTGTATTCTATATCCATCTCTAATGGACGCACTTTTAACAGAACTGGAGTTAATGCTCAAAAAGAGTTTTTAGAACGTTTCTTAGTTAGTACAATCTGATAGGGCTGTTTGCATAAAATATTCGTGAAGGCTATACAACAGCTTATACAGAAATTTGATTGAAACGAAAGGTTTTGGCAAGTGGACGCACCTGGCGAGAGAGAAGAACAGTTTTTATGAAGAAGTTATAAAACCCCTTTCCAGTCAACTGCGAAGCAGGTGCGTGAGTTGATGACTATGAAGGATGCAAAAACGGCAAGGATGGACAATTAGCAGCAAACAGTTAATATAGAAAGCATTTAGTAATATAGACAATAAGAGCTAGTCGGTAAATAATCACTTAAGTCATAGAAGCTTGCTACTGAAGCATTCTAGACGATCCCATTAGAAAATAAATTGTAATTATGCAAAATATAATTTTGGCTAAGCGATGAAAGGCCTATTAACTGAGCTAGAAAACCTGCTGCTTCAGAGAGGTTTTACAGTCGATTGCTATAGGTTTGCTATAGGTTGTTCGTCAATTGAAAGTTCAATCATCGTGGTACGACCATTCAAAAATGAGTAGCAACGAAGAGAACAACTATGAATATTATGTGGTCTACTAGTATCCTATGACGGGATTATGTCAATGATTTCCTTTCTCCCTGCTGACTTTCAAGCAATGAGAGAGTGCATGTATAAATTCTTCATTTGTCCTGTTGGGTGTGAAAGTGCTCTCATCGAGTTGTACTCGCTCTAGCAGCTCGAAGAATACCATATTTTTCTGCTGCTAACCTTGTGATGCATGGTTTTCAGTGCTTCCGTCTTCCTCGTTCGATGTGCCATGAAACTCAGCTACCAACTGCTCTGTCCAGCGGTTGTCGTTCTGAGGCACCATTGTTCGAACCGGATAATTCTCGATATCGTGACATTTACGCAGTCCGGATCATCGGAATTGATTGAAATTACTTATTTATTTATGATCTTATAAACTGATCTTCTTTAGCTGCTGCGAGGTTGGTATAGGTCTTCGTTGTCGTTGTTGTTGTTGTTGGTCGATGGCTGACGTTTCGGCGATTTCGCCTTCCTCAGAGCCTTGGTGTTACGAGTGAAATTACTGTTCTTCTGTAACATGTGTGGTACAAAATACTCGTACCGTCACTCCATCAAGAACGCTCTTCATTAATGCTGACATTCACTAATGCCATAACAAAAACATCTTGGTTTATTCCCTTTCTTTCCACCCTTCACACACAAAGACGGCGCTTGTGAGAAACATGCTTCAAACAGCCACCTTTGTGTGCACAAGTAGGGAACTAAGGGAAGAATCGCGCGACTTGGTTCGGCAAATAGCCATCTCCAATGGCTACGAAATTGTAACCCCACGAGATAAGTTTCGAGGGAGAGCGACGCTCCAAAAGAAACGGTTTGGCCAAAACAAAGTCCTGTTTATCTTGCTCTTAATTAGCGATGAAATGAGTGTAGCGATGAAGCGATGCTTAAGAAGGACGGATCTAGAGAAACCGGTAGCGATAATTGGAATACCACCGGATTCTCTTCGTCGTCAGTTGGTTCATAACCGCCTGTATAACCTTCTATGTGAAACACAAAATTGCGTAATCTGCCTTTATGGCAGGGACATAATCCCTTGTGGTACATGCGGAGACGAATGTATTGGCGAAACGAGCAGACCATTATGTACCCGCATAAAAGAACACCTAGATGGCAAACGAAAAGTAAAACAAAGCACACCACTAGGGACACATACGACATAAAATCATAGCGGAGACGATTTTGACATAAAAGTCGCTACCCTTGCACGGGATCCTAAAACACCAACGCACAAACTCCTTGAGGCTTTTTGGATAAGTGCCAAAAATCCTACCTCTCAAAAGTCGGAATTTTGTGCATTATCGGCTGCTATTCAAGGATGGCGCCACTGCGACACACACATGGAATCGATTCCCGTACCCATGGCCCACCAAACCTTCGATCCCTCTGGGGTCGGCAAATTGGTACCAGACTTGTCTAGGAGGATAGCAGCACTGGCTCGATACATCGATAAGCCTCCGCGAGTCATTATTGTAAAGATCATATATACATTCAACCACCTCCAACGATAGCTAATAAAATTGAATGAATGGCGCCTTCCTCAGGAATTGATCAATGGCAAGAGTTTTATCCTTTTATTTAAGGATTTTGATCTTAATGAATGTGGCTGAAAGCTGGTTGAGTAGATTCTTTTTGTAAACCTAGAAGAGCTTTACCGGGAAGTTCTCAGGTTTCCATCACCAGCCTTTAGGCATCGAAGAAATTTTTGGCACAACAATTTGACACAAGTATCCAATCCAATGAAATAGGGTGCTCGATTGCCCAGACGGAGTTCGAAATGCTGTATTGTGTTTATTGCTGAAGTGCATTTCTACCATTGCATTTCGCGTGCTACTACATACTGCACCACGCTAATCCCGCTTTAGAACGGCCAGATCCTGAACGTGAAGTTGTTACATAGTTAGTAAAAGATTTTTTCAGACGAGTGTAGGTGCACTAGCAGTTCAGAGCTGCAGTGACCATTTCGGTTTCAACTGAGTGAAAAGTTCTTTTTACTGTTGATCAAAGTTAGTGTTATGGTTTCTTGCATTGTTACCAAAGAGACGGTGAATTTCGTTGTGCCCTACTTGCGAAAATGGCTCTCCTTTGTCCAAATGTTTTATATCTCTTGTCTTTGGATTACTGGAGTAAAAACTCTGCATATGATAGACACAAGCAAATTGAGCGCTAGTTCACTACTTCGTATTAGTTTCTATGTCTGTTCTCTGTATAAAACATCTTTTATATCTTTAAATAAGTCACAACGTTACTTCTTTTGCATAACATGAGCATCACGATATCATATGGTCGTCTATTATGCTGGTATAACAACCTGCATAGCATTTCACCAGTCACATCTACATCTTTCAGCTGTAATTTTTAACAAGTCATCATCTACATAAGTATTTAAATACTCAAGTTTGTGGCCTACAGTTGTGGAAACAAGTAACATCTTTAGAACAAAGCGACAATCAGCAATGATTTCCTCCACTGCTCCCTCAAAGCTGTTTTATTTGAAAGCTTCACGGCAATCACCTTAATCTTCAAATCGACGATAGCTTGCTTAGTGTTGCAGGCGCAGTCTCCAAACTAGACCAGTAACGGCACACTTCTGTCTTTAAGATCTTTTTCATAGCTTCTTTGAGGAGCATTGCAAACTCGGACGCAAGATTATGATTGATTGATTTTCGTACGAGTCCATGTTGATGTGAAGATTCTAGAGAAGGGCATTCCTTGGATACCTTTGAACACTGTTTTCTTCAGCGTTATCGTGAACATGTTCTAGAAGCCAGGAAAATTTGGGCGCCAGCAGCAATATTTGATTGGCGAAGGCTTCAATTTACTGGGAAGTGGTGTCGTCAAGATCGATGTTTCATTTTCCATTAAGGGACTGTTACGTCTAATATTGAGTACGGAATTTGTCGAACTGTTAGCTACTAGGATAGCCATAAAAGATAAAGGATAAAGCTCTCGGTGTCGATCAATACCTAAGGGATGCGCTATGCATTCGACTTCATTAAGTATCGTTGAAGGTGACTGAATGCATATCTGGCCTTTACAATGACTCGCAGTGGCCTGCCGATGTATCGAGCCAGTGCGTCTATCCTCCCAGAGAAGTCTGGTACCAATTTTGCCGGCCCCGGAGGGATGGAAGGCTTGGTGGGCCATAGGCGCAGAGATCGATTCCACGTGCGTGTCGCAGTGGCGTCTCCAACCACTGCGCCACACGCGCCCTTAGATGTCCATAGTAGGAAAAAATAAGTAAAGGAAGAACTTGCAATACTTCACCAATGTTCCTTCAACAGAATACTTTAGGAATGAACGTGTTGATTTAGGTGTGCTTCTCCCACCTCAGCGGCAATTTAGGGTGCCATTCAGCGAGTCTACTTGCGAGGTTTTGGTTGCTGATGTCCACATCGTGAATATGAACAGTTTCTACAGAAAGTGAGACCACTAGTGTTTCATCAGTAACATACGTATTTCTTCCATGCAGCTACTGCCAAGGGCACCTACGATCGTACTTTAGAATAAACATGATGGTGGAAATAAACAACGTTGAAATCGAAACGTACATTGTCCTCGGTCGAGTTGAACACCTCTACCTCGTAAAGACGGCAACGCTGACACACTCTTATTCGACATTTCAACTGTAAAAGTACAGTTAGTATGACGCTCCGTTAGACGAATATTTAACAGAGGAATGAAAAGTTTGACATTACTAACCACTTGATGAAAATGAGGTCATACAAATAACATGCAATTCAGTTATCTATAACAACTAGCTGGCACCTGATTGTGTTATCACATGTTATTTGGCAGTATTTTATTTATCTATTACATGACCCGCCACGGAAGTCTATCATATAAGGGATCTCGAGCCGGCTAGTCGCGAGGCTAAGTGGCGCGTCCCCAGGTAGCGGAACCGAGATTAATCGCAGACCAAAAGCGACCTTTGCTTCTCTGATACGCAGGTGGATACAGAGGGTAGACTCCCTGCTTCTGCTGCAGCGACTTGGTGCACACCTTCTGTATTTACAAGGCGTATTTATGCATGCGTCTGCGGTTGCGTTGTCGCTTATGCGGATTGTATTCTACGAGTCAATTTGGGCCAAAAGCCTGCAATCATGTGACAGGAAAGTACATGTGTGGCGGTTAGGAGTCACCTCTAAGAAATAAGCTCCAAGTCCACTCTGGGAAAGCCTGGCAAGCTTCCCGTGAGTATATACAGCCACCACGTTCAGAGCCCAGCAAGCTACACGTGGTTTTCCAAATGCTAAACACAGTAAAAGAAACGGGCCTCATTCACCTCACCCCGAAAGAGCCCCCAATTCGGCAGCGTTGGGTAAGACGAGTACGGAGGGGCTGCCAAGATCTCAATGGGAGCTGCCTGGATCGCGAAAAACTAAGGTGACTATCTATACCTACAATGCGCGTACACTTGTAACCGAGTCCACGATAGAAGCTTTGATCATGCAAGCGAGAAAGATAAGCTACGACGTCATCAGCCTGGCCCAGACGAGACGACGCCACCCATTCGAAGCTGTCCAAGACACCGAAGAAAAACTGTTCCTCAGAAAATGCCTCATTAGAGTCGGCGGTGTCAGCGTTCTCGTCAACACGAGGTTGTCCATAGCCATCGATTCATTCGAACAACTTACAGCCCGAATCGGACGTTAATGATTAAAAAGATGTGAATCAGTACCAGCACTTTGACAATCCTCGTCGCTTATGCGCCAACATCAAACTATGACGAAGAAGAAGTTAAAGCGTTCTCCATGGACTTGGAGAAGTTCTACAGAGAAGACCATACATTCCTCAAGTTCATCATTGGAGATTTCAATGCCAAGACTGGACCAAGAAGACCGTCACATTGGGACAAACAGGGTGAGCGGCTTTCTGAGTTTACCATAACGACCAAGACCATCCGTGGTAACTCGCAATTCCAAAAGCCCTACCCTCAACACTGAACGTGGAAGTCTCCCAGTGAAGAGTACCATAATGAAATAGACCACATCATAGCGAACCGAAGGTTTGCCTAACCGATATCGCTGTTATCCCAAAATTCAACAAGGGATCAGACCACCTTCTTCTTCGTGCAAGATTCCATTTCTCCCAGAAAGGAGAAAAAACTGTTAAAATCAAAAAACGAAGCCCAAAAACCACTACAAACTGGGACTTATTCAACTCTTTAATCGACTGCTGGGAAAATGCCGTTGCCGATAACATCGACGAGGATATATGATCGGCTCATAAAACATCTTCACGTTAGCGCTATGAGAGCTGAGAGTTCAAGAGTCATCAAGAGCCGTCTGTCCCCAGAAACACTCGAGCTGAATGGAAGTAAACGTATGCTGTTTAACAACCTCGTGATTGCTGAACGGGAAAACAAAGTATTCATACTCCAATGCCGAGATTAATAGAAAGTCGATCCTGGGAAAAATCTTAGGCCTAAGAATCCAAGCGTTCATGTTTACCCAGTACACCGTTTTAGTTCGTGCCATGGAATATAGGTTTTCGGGTCAGCCTTCGGCCCAGAGTAATTACTAATTTAAAGTAGAATGCTCGATTCTGTATGAGTGCTCCACGCAAGAATTCTTGACGTAGGCAGGGAGAACAATAACAAGCTTGGCTATAACTGTTTATAGCAATAACAACAATACAAATATATGCAATCTGACGACGGCTGTTTGAGCGAATGGGCACGGCCGAAACTGAGAACAAGCACAAATGAAACAATTGAAAGAAGCTGAGGCAAACAATGGAACACTGGGAAGTGAGGCACCAAAATGCCGAGACGGTGGAACCGGGACTAGGACATCAGCACCAAAACTCACGCACTGGCTTGATGACTAGTAATGCCCATATATTCCTTCTGTAATGGGTGAGGTTTACACAGAAAGAACTAAACACAATGCTCAAAGAGATTCTAAAAGTTTCTCAACTAGTACAATCTAAAAGGGCAACTTCAGAAAAAAATACAAGCAAACAATCCCTTTAGAATCCCTTTACAACCAGGTGCGAAGCAAACTCATGAGATGGTCGCTAACAGACAATTTACAAAAGATGCAAGGATAAATTTACGAAAATTACAAGCAAACAGCTAACATAGGAAACATAAAATTCAACAGGATAGAGATCTAAACGATGCATCCCGGCTAGACGTTGTTTATGTCGACTATCTCAGGAAACACCGCTTAAACACTTTAGAGCTAGCACGCAAAATTTTCGAGACAGTTGAAGTGCTGACCCACTTCTCTTCTGCATAAAAGAGCACTCAAAGACCGTTGAATCGAAAAGGTGAGGGCCGAATTTTGGGTCCATTAGTTGATCAGTGGTTTCTTTTAGAAAGACGAACACGAACCAGGATGCTCTCTTTGTTCTCTGTAATTCCACTCCCGAGACGTTTTCTATGTTCACTGAAAACCCAAGGTCTCGACGGAGTCTTTGCAATTAAAAAATCGTCCACGCCCACTTGCTCATGTTCGCACACTGAAATTCTACACCTCATAAACCACAATAGAAAATTGTACCTTTGTCGCCTAGTCACCGAAAACGCTGTTAATGATGAAGGTATTAAGATTTATTTGCTGGTGTGTCACGAAGAACTAAATTATCAAGCAATTACACTTTGAGGAATACAGATGAACAAGAACAAATCAATAGGACTGGAACACAAAGGAAACTCGACAGATTCGGACCACATAGAATGACAAGGACACAGTAGTTATGAAGGTTGCTCTGCACATTTTATATGCAACGAAAGATCCATTTCTTTAGACTATTGTAACATAAGGATAAGGATAAAGGTTCCTCCGCTGATGATTCACTGAGTGATGCGCCATGCATTCGACTTCATTAAGCATACTTGAAGGCGATTGAATGCATCTGGTACAAATGTGGCGGCCCGGAACGATGGAAAGATTGGTATGTTCGAAGAGCGAGATCGAACCCGTGTGTACTGCAGGGCACCATTAAACACTGCGCTACACGCGCCTCTCTTATTGTAACATGCGACTAAAAATTGATGCTGTACGACCAAGGATCACGTTATGAGCAAGGATGGAGAAAGCCGAAGCATCGAAACAGTTCTCAAGATAAATTCGCATGAAGCAAGGGTTATGGTGACCTTTCATCTTTGGTACGTAAAAAAGGATAAAGCTCTCCACGTTGATCAATCCCTGAGGGATGCGCCATGCATTCTACCTCATTAAACATCGTTTGGAGGTGATTGAATGCATATCTGGCTTTTAAATTTACTCGCGGTGGCCCATCGATGTATCGAGTACTGCTATCCTCCCAGACAAGTCTGGTACCAATTTCCCGACCCCGGAGGGATGGAAGGCTTGGTGGGCCATGGGTGCATTTCACGTGCGCGCCGCGGTGGCGCCTCCAACCACTGCGCCACACGCGCCGTTATTTTTTATTTTTCTCCTTAGGAATCATAAGTACTTAGTTCTCGAAAGCGGTTAAAGACAAGAATAATTAAAACCATTTCTTCCCATTAGCATTTCAGCATCATAATGTTCATGTAACAGTAACTAAGTAAGTAACTGTAACTGGCTGCGAGAATGTGACAGCCATGACAGGTTGTTTTAGCAATGAGTACGAAGATTCTGTGGTGTAGAGTACTTACGTGCAGTGCAATTGTTAAAGACAGTGCAATTATTAAAGACAATTGCATATATATATATATATATATATATATATATACACATACATACATAGGTACCGGACTTGTCTGGGAAAAATTGCTCTCCTCAATCCAATTGGGAACGCTCTAACCCGGCTATCTGAGAACTGCAATGAGAATCGACGCAACCGGTATTCTACGACATTCAAGACGAAATGAAAATCCCCAAGGACCGACCGAAGCCACACGTAAAAGTTGAAAAGCTTTAATGGAAGATGGGTGAAAGAAAACGAGTCGAAGGTATGGAGTGTTGGGATCCATATTATAGATGTTATGACGGATAGTATAGAAAAATAAAAACATATGTATGCGTTGAAATATTATAAGACCAAATCACTAACCGTCTTGCCCAAATTCGAATTTCGTACTGAGAAAGGTCAACATTACTAGGCAAACGGCAAAGAATCGGAATATGATGGAAATCTTTCGTTTCACAAAAAAAGTCAACAATGTGGCCAGTCGTCAAGACCTAAAATGGTGGAATTACTTTTTCATAAATAAGAACACCAAGACAAATAGAATCTGAGTTTAAACAAAAAAAAAACAACATGTACAAAAGAACTGCAAAAAATTTTATGTCTCTCAATAAAAAATATTTCTCCGATTTCATTTAATGTTCTACTACACTTAAAATGGTTTCTCTGTTCGCCATTACAAACACGCTTACATGCAGTCTCCCACAGTCTCCACGTATCTCACGGCGCCTTTGTTTACGAAAACGCCTTTTTAAAATCTTCTTTTGTTGAAAGTGTTAGAGCAGAAGTTTTTTTGTTATTGTTCATCGTTTGGTTATGTTCTGAGCGAAGGTGGAAAGTGTTGAAGAGTCGAAACACTTCCTAAGACAAATTCGCATGAAACGAAGATTATGGTGACTTTTCATACTCGGTATATGTAATCATCCAATATGTTTCTAATCCTAATTCATTTCAATCGACAGTCACCACCAAGTAATCATTAACATGCTGCACCGGATACGACAAGGCATACGTCACTCAAAAAGAACCAATTCACTGGAATGACAATGCCCGAGCAAAAGTCAAGTAGCAAAAGTTTGAGAATCAGGGCACTGGGCACTACTGAAATGTACTCAGAAGAATCGTTGGCTCAACAGTCTAAAACTGTGCCATGTTGAGCTTTGTAAATTTCAACCACTGGCAGTAGTGCGCAAATTAGAACCATCACACAATGGTTGATAGTTAAAGTTGAGAGTCGAATTCCATAAGTACGTAAGCCTTAGTCGGTGGATGTGAATTGACTTCAATTCACAGCACCTATGGCGAAAAAAACAGGCGCTGTGTCACGCACTCACGATATCCAAAGCTGATTAAAAAGCGACAAGATTTCTAGCGCAACCTAATAGCCAGCTCTGGTAATAAAATGGCATTATCAAGCCAAAACTGTAAGCATCGTGAGCCATGTTTTAATAATCAGGTTATAGAAGGAAAACCCCTTGGGCCTTTCTGAACGAAAACTTGGACATTTATTACAACTTGGCAACTAAGGCCTAGATGAATCTTCCCCCATATTTCAAGGTAAGAATGTTAAGCATGGCAATTAGTCTTTTGATATCGCTAGGTTCTTTCCGCTTCATTGGAGTTACGTGAGTGACGAATTCCGAACAGCGCGTGTGGGGCAGTGGTTGGAGGCGCCACTGCAACATCCACGTGGAAGATTTCAATCGACAGTCACCACCAAGTAATCATCAACATGCTGCACCGGATACGACAAGGCATACGTCACTCAAAAAGAACCAATTCACTGGAATGACAATGCCCGAGCAAAAGTCAAGTAGCAAAAGTTTGAGAATCAGGGCACTGGGCACTACTGAAATGTACTCAGAAGAATCGTTGGCTCAACAAACTGAGAAGGAGTCCGGCGTTTCCATCAGGAAGCCTAGCTAACAGTGAACCAACACCAGGCTCTACGACCGTCCTGGTATCAAAGTCGCCTGGTGGCAAATCTCCCTCTGATCCGAAAAGGCCGCAACTGCCTGTGGTGGTCAAGACCTGAGGCAGACTTTAGCCAGACTGGCCTCGGAATTCCAAGGAACCACAATGGCCTAACCAGCAAATCTCCGAAAAATGGAGATTATACTGGGGTCTGCACAACCAGTGACGACGGGCCGTCCAAATATCAAGTAGCTAATAACGAATACGAATAATGCAACAGAAACGTGAGCATTCGTCTCGATACTTATTACGGATAGTTTTGAATCAAAACATTTAGAAAACAAATTCGGTTTGAGCTAGCCTCACAAGCGAGAGTCGTTATCATTTCGGACAAGTTCATCAAATTACCTACGAGTTTATTGCAGAGGTACGGCATCATCCGTAGTGTACTCTGCTCTAACCCTATCATTTACCCAATGCTTCTCGTTCACAACTGTTAAAAAATATCTTCCACTATACGACAACCTCAGGATTTCCCTCGACACCCACTATCTACTTAAATAACGCTGTAGATAAACCACTATTACAACAACCATTTAGAAATGAGAAAGCAATAGTAGAGCAATAGTACATGGAAATAAACGCTCACCTCTGCTTTACCACACACAACCCTGACTTCTGGGAGACCGTCCACGTTGAGAATCCCAGTAATTTCTACCACATCATCAGACACTTTCACTCCTACCCACGTTCCCACTTCGAATTCAGCACCAAATTCAGGAAGGGAAACTCGATAGTCGCCTGATCCGCTGGAAAGAAAAACCCTTGACCAATATCAAACCATATCACCAATTTATTTATTTCCATTATAGCTTCGATATTTCAGTAGTGCTTACCAATACATCAAAAATAAGTCGTCACATTGCACAACGACCAAGCCAAGCAATACCTGGTAATAAGCAGCAATGTAGTGAAGTCAAAGAACTACATTCATTTTCGAGAGACGGCAGTAGGGCATATAGTGTGCAATTGCGGAGCCACCGCAACAATTAACGCTCTCACGACTACACCCAATTTTTCGCTGCGCCCACCGTGTGGAAACCGATGAAATGTCTTCTCGGATGTTGGTCGTTTTCTTTGTTCCATCTGTTAGTTTTGCCTAACTAATTTATAGTGGTTTATTGGCATTCAATGCAGTAAACCAATACCAGGACCTACCAGTGTCCTGGTATCAAAGTCGCATGATGGCAAATTTCCCTCTGATCCACAAGGGCAACGACGGCCTGGTGTGGTGAAGACCTGGGGCAGACTTTGGCGAGGCTGATCTTGAGTTTTTAAGGAACCACAATGGCTCAGCCAGCAAATCTTCGAAGAATGGAGATTATGCTGGGGCCCTCACAACTAGTGAGGACGGACCGTTCAAGTATCAAGTATTACGTAAGTTATTTGCATTCAGCAATGTTCTATGCTATCTGAAAACTTTAAGTACCTTCAGGTAGTTTTGTTATGAGATTAATCACTGCTCAAACATCTCATACTGATGTCAGCTGCTTTGTTGTAATGGGCAGGTCAGCAGCGAAAGCACGAAACATTATGGAAAACAGTGACGGTGTCGTATGGACTCGTTTCCATTCCTACTGTTCAGTATGCCGTGGATAGTCTAATGGTATAACACGAATGCTACTCCTGTTCGTGAACGATCTTCTAGTTCACGTTGTTCGCACAGAACATTAAACAGGCTGAAACGTTTTGTATAACATTCTGGGGAGATTTCCCACTGCAACACTGACGTAGCTGAATTTGAGGGGATCGGTAAGATCTCCAAATTCTTCTTCAACAGAAAAATCAAAGTGCTATCCATCAAAGTTTAAAATACGGCAACACCTTCCTGCACGGATAGTTGTCAACCCTGTTAATAACGAGTTTTTCGAGACAATATTTAATGCTTATGTAAAGGGTATATGACAGCAATTTACACAATAGAAATCCGTGATCTTGACGAGAATAAGTCGATAAGGCAAGTTGGAGTATTTTCAAGAATTTTCGCTTACAACTTATGATTGGCAGGCTCGTGTAGCCTAGTGGTCGGAGGGGCCCTGCAATAGACATGGGACCGACTCCCACGCCACTGACCCACCAAGCCCTCCATCTCTTTGGGGTCGGTAGATTCGTACCAAACTTGTCTGGGAGGATAGCAGCACTGACTCGATAATTGACTAGGCCACTGTGACTCATTGTAAAAGCCAGATATGCATTCAATCAGCTCGATTAGTGCTTAATGAAGTCGAATGCATGGCGCAACTAGGAATTGATCAAAGCCTAAAACTTTTTAGAGCTTTACGTTATGGCCAACGTGTTCGCTGTTGGACCAGATAAAACAAACGCATACTTCATGTTCAATTTATAATCCTTTTCCAGTAGACAACTGAAGAACACAGGAATCCATATCGAGAATGTGAAACGAAACGGTTTAAATGCTCGGCATTTCTTGCGTTATCATGTGCTCACCTTTTGTCCACTGTACAGCAGAATTGCCCAACGCCAAGATTCTCTACACAAAACAATCTTCCCACAGTCCTTTGTTTTCGAAAATGATTTTTGAATTTTCATCCAAATGATTTCATCGAAGCATCAGCTTTCCTTGGCTCATAGAATAAAATTAAATTCGAGTTAGCTTCAGAATGTTAACTTTGCAGTACTTGGTCATACGAACGTTACAACTTCGTCGCTATCACTGCTGAACATAGATTATGAGGTTTGTTATTTTATAGCCAAACTAGTTGGAATTAGGCAATGATTTTCTTATAAGTCACGTATGCTTTTCACGGAATGCACTCATTACCTATGCCACTCGACAATTGGAGATTCAAGATTATTTGCCATCACTCCTAATCTTGGCGGCAGGTCGAAATACGTGACATTCTAACAGTGCTAGAAAAACATATATCTCTATCATTTATTTGACTTCACAGTTTGAAAGGATCCACTAAGTAAAGATTCGCAGGAAAATGGAATAAAGGACTAGCATCTGACACTGTTGAACTGATATTTACTTTGACACTTGGAGTTCTCCTGATTTAACCACTGTGGTTCCCTGGAGTCCCGAGGTCAGCCTGGCCAGAGTCTGCTCCAGGTCGTCACCACCACAGGCAGGTGCCGCTTCTGTGGATCAGAGGGAGATTTGCCACCATTCAACTAGTTCACACCAGAACGGTGGTGGATCCTGGCATCGGTTTGCTCTAAGCTGGGTTTCTTGACGGAAACGCCGGACTGTTCTCAGCATGGGAGACCCTGCCGCAAGAATGAATCCCTGTGCTGTACATTGCATCCCGACACTTAGGAACACCTCCTAGCTACAATTAGGCGGTAAACCGTTAGGAGGCATCAGAATTATATGAAGCGCAAACAACCAAGTCAGTTCAGAGCGCAAGCATAATAGCAAGTCCGTGTTCACATTGCTACACCGTCATCAACTTGTCACTAAAGGATTAGATATCATCGTGGAACAGGAGCTCTAGCTATACGATGACTAAACTTCTTGTCCAAAACTAGCGGAAAGATTTGTATCAAAGATTCCATTGAAATCTACATTTGTCCTTAAGTTATCATAACTCAAAATCAACACCGGCAATTGTCTCCATTTTGGAAGAAACCTTGCCGAAAGGTGGTAAATCTCCTTCTGATCTAGAAGTTCTGGTGACTGCTTCCAGTCAATAAATATTTGCTGTTACAAGCTGTTGCGACTACAAAGAAAATATTTCAACAGACCAGAAACTTGGTTGTTGAAAATTTAGTTGGACATCACTTCATCAGCAACTACGAGGAAGTACGCCTTTCTGTTAGGATGTCAACAACACAGTCGTTTGCTGGTGATCCACTGCTGCTCTACTTCTTAATGGGAAGTGGCCAAACCAACAGAACCAGCATGAGCTGGTCTGTTCGCAAATGAAGAGTGTTCGCTGGTTCCAAGAAGCTCACTAACCAAATTGGGGCGAGGATAGTGCAGTAGTTACAGACGCCTTGCAATAGGCACGGAATTGATTCCGGACCCCAGGCCCACCAAGCTTCCCAACTTTCTGGGGTCCGTAAATTGGCACCATGCTTGTCTGGGATGATGTCTGTAGCGATTCGATATGTCGGCAGACCAGCACGTGTTAATGCACAAGCAAGGTTCAGTCACCTCTAACGGTTCTTAATAAACTCGAATGCATGCCTCATCCATCGGGAACTGATCAACACGGTGAGCTTTATCGTTTATTATCCACTATTCAATTATACCTCTGCCTGAGTCGATGAGTTCTTCGACGGGCGAAGTAGCGTTTTGTGCGCAGTTCTGCTCGTCTTGAAAAACGTTACTTCTTTTTCTAAATTAAGTCGCTCTCGAACTGCTCACGCAGAGCACAGTGTTCCACAGGTCGAAGTGGGAACACTAAAGAATGGATCAGATATCAGAACGATTGTGCGTTAAAAAAACGCAGGAGTTTTCATTTAAAATTTTCCGCTTTTAGTTGGAACAAATTCCGCTGAACTAACACGTTTTCATGATTAAAACGACCACGAGAAGCGCACAATTAGAGACACCGTCCAGTAATTCACGCATAATGGCTGCAAGTCTCTCATCACTCTTGGATGGGCAAAATGTAGCCAGTCTTGTATTGAAAAAGTTCCTTCCAATCCAAAAAGGTTGGCAGCTGCCTCTGTAAAGATGGCTGTAGCACGATTTACAGACCTATCCAAGAACTACAAGAAGAATCTAATCGAGCAGAATTCTATTACATGCGTTAGGAAGAAGAAATCATTCAGAATCAGCAGAGCCCACACGTAACCCAGGTGCCCTTATGGTACGAAGGATCTAAGATATCTGATTTTATTTGCAGGACACGACGTTACACATATTGTACGAATTTCACCACTCCTTGAATCCACTTCGCTTCCTCACTCCCGCCATCCACGATAGTCTTCGAATCTTTGCATGGGGTCAGCAGCGGCTAGGTGATTTTCAGTCTCCTTTATGAATGCCGTCGAGTGCTGGCTGATACGATCTTCCCTGGTATTTTGGAACAACGAGCATTAGACTGTTTCCAGATTTTATCAAAAGCAGTCGTAGCCTTTTTAGGTCAGTGGTTGCGTTTCCGACATAAATTCAGTGCTAAATTCGAGAAACCGGATAGATGGGGTCTAGTTGGCTCTACTACGGGATCGAACCAGGACCTCGCGCGTATTGAAAGGCACTACTACCATTCTGCTACCTACTTCTGCAGTAAATAAATTAAATGAGCAAACAAGCAGCAAAAGCATAAATTTATCCATAAGTGAATTTCATACACCCAATTATGAACGAAAATTTGATTGCTGTACCTTAGTGACGAGTGAGTGGGCAACTAGTTAAAGTTTTGGCTCACCACTTCGACGAACGAGAAGACCATAGTGAGCACTCGAATCACTCGATGGTTATCAACAAAACGCGCGAAGGAAGTAATCTTTGAATACGACCATTCGCAAAGCACTGTTTAAAAAAAAATTGATCTAGACATTTTTCAATTTTTTATCAATACTTGGCTTTTCTTTCAACATTTCAACTTCGAGACTTTATTGAAAGGCTTTCTTGTGATCTACAGATTTTATGAAACTGAATATATATTGTGACTCTGATTAGCTATGTCGACCACCCTACCAGCGCTTTATCGCCTCATCGTGGCTGGGAGGTGTTTATGGGTGTCGGACTGCGATGAACAGCGGAGGATTCATCCACTGACAGGGTCTCCCGAGCTGAGGAGTACGGCGTTTACATTAGGAAGCCTAGCTGAGAGTAGACCAATACCAGGACCCACTACCGTTCTAGTATCAAAATCGTATGGGGTGGCAAATCTCTCTCTGATACATAAGGTTGGCGACTACCTGTAGTGATAAAGCAGACTTTGGCGAACCTGACCTCCGGATTCCAGGGAACCACAATGGCTTAATCAGCAAATCTCCGAGAAATGGAGAATATTCTGAGGCCCGCCCAGTGAGGACGAGCTGTTCAAGTGTCAAATAAGTATGTCGACCACAAATTCAGGATTCATTGCTCGATCAACATCAAACAATCGACAGAAACAGAACCTACATGGTTCACCTGGTCGATAAGAAGCACCGTGGTTTGTATGTGCGTGCAAAAAATATTCAGGCAGAAAATAGATTGTTATTACATTTAAAAAGAAACTCGATATTTTGGCGTCGCCGCTGTTGGCGACGTCGAAAGTAGCACAGAATTCTCATAAAGTGAAGCTAAATCGTATTACCACCAACGACACTATCAAATGTTTTGTAGCATCGGGTGTGTGTGTGTGTGGGTGTGCAGAAGTAACATTGAATACCGAGGTCAAGAATCAAGGCATACTCAATTTATGGCTCAGAAAGAATAGAAATCTCTCAATGGAATCGTCACTACCAAATATCCGAGTAGACCAAACAGTGATGATGGTGAATGGTAAAATGAAGGACAGATAATAAATCAACCTTATTGATCCACAATGACTTCACCAAGTATCACAGAGATAATTAAGGGCTTATTTAACATATAGACCGGTTTGAAGAGGTTTACCAATATACATCAATCTAGAGTTTCTATTCTCTCAGATAAGTCTCATTCCACTCTGCCGATTGCGGTGAGATGGAGAGCTTCACCTGCCCGGAGATTACGATCAGACCGAACATCAGAGGACTCGTCGCCTTTGTCAGACCCGCAATGCTTCAAGTCGACTGCCTATAGCCGTTCCACCTCGCGATATGGATCTTCAGAGTGCAGTGAGTCGAATCTTCAGGAGTGGGGCAACGCTCCAACGAGAACTCCACTCGACGAGGGCCACGAAATGGCTGTTGATTGAATAATTGTCCGTTCACAATAATTTTTCCTTTTACAGAGAATACATCCAGAACTGTCAGTATTTTAATAGCTGGAACAAAGAAAAAAAGAACTTGTAAACGTGTACCACACCGTACTTATTCGTCTATTTTTGTTCAAATGTTAGCGTGTCAAACACATAGCCTACAGCGTCTTTTTTTTAACTACTTTCAATCTTATGAAACACTCAGATCTCTATTGTAAGAATGTGTGTGTGTGTGTGTGTGTGTGTGTGTGTGTGTGTGTGTGTGTGTGTGTGTGTGTGTGTGTGTGTGTGTGTTGCAATATAATGTCACTTTTGACATCACTCGAAGAGAAAACCATATTTTCTCCCATCCACGGATCTCTCTCATATGAGGGACCTCGAGCTGGTTAGTCGCGAGGCTACTTGGCGCGTCCCCAGATGGCGGATAGGGGGTTAATCGCGGACCAAAAGCGACCTTTGCTTCCTAGAGACGCAGGTGGATCCAGGGGATGGACTCCCTGTTTCTGCTGCGCCGATTTGGCACATAGTTTCTGTATCTGCTAGGCGTTTTCATGCATGCGCATGCGGGTGTTCTCGCTTTATGCGGATTGTATTCTACGAATCAATTCGGGCAAAAGCCTGCAATCAAGTGACAAGGAAGTATATGGGAGGCGGTTAGGAATCACCTCCAACATATAAGCTCCATGTCCACTCTGGGTGAGCCTGGCAAACTACCCGAGGGTATAACCAGCCCCCACGTTCAGAGCCCAGCAAGCTATACGTGGGTATAAAAAATGCTAAATACAGTAAAAAAAAACGGGCCTTATTCTCCTGACCCCGAAAGATCCCTCAATTTCGCAGCGTTGGGTAGGACGAGTATAGAGAAACTGCTAAAATCTCAGGGCCAATGGAAGCTGCCTTGATTGAACTATGGTGACGATCTGAACCTACAATGCACGTACACTTGCATCCGAATCCTCGATAGAAGAATTGCTCATGCAAGCAGGAATGATAAGGTACGAAGTCATCCATTCAACGCCGTCTATGACACTGGAGAAGAACTGTTCCTCGGAACATGCGACAGTAGAGGCGTAGGCGGTGTCGGCGTTCTCGTCAACTCAAGTTTGTCCATGAATATCGATTCATTCGAATAGCTTACAACCCGGATCGGACGTTTGCTATTAAAAAGACGTGGATCAACACCGGCTTTGACAATCTTCGTCGTTTACGCGCCAACATCAAACTATGACGATTAAGAAGTCGAAGCGTTCTACATGGACTTGGAGAGGTTCTACAGAGAAGACCATACATTCTTCAAGGTCATTATTAGAAATTTGAATGCCAAGATCGGACCAAGAAGGTCGTCTGAGGAACGTCACATTGGGACCCACGGATTAGAATAGAATGAACAGTGTGAGCGGCTCTCTGAGCTTATCATGGCGATGAAGACCATCCATGGTAACTCGCAATTCCAGAAGCCTCACTGTCAACGATGGACGTGGGAATCTCCCAATGGAGAGTACCATAACGAAATAGACCACATCATAGTAAATAGGAAGTTTTGCCTAACCGATGTCGCTGTTGTCCCAAAGTTCCACACGGGATCAGACCACCATCTCCTTCGTGCAAGATTTTATATTTCGCGTAGAGGAAAAAACCACATTCACACGTTAACAAGGTTCATTGAAGTATCGCGAGAGTGAAAAAGACCACTCTGTATCACTTTCATCGACTTAGAGAAGGCTTTTGACTCAGTTGAGATAGAAGCAGTCATGGAAGCCCTTGGTAGTCAAGGAGTCTCTGCTCAGTACATAAAGATTCTTCGTGAGCTGTACAAAAATTTCACAACCAAGATTTCACCATTCTACAACGATATTAACGTTGACGTCAAGAGTGGAGTTAGGCAGGGCGATACAATCTCGCCAAAATTATTTACCGCCACCCTCCAGAACGTCATGCGAACATTGAAATAGGATAATATGGGAGTGAAAATCGATGGTAGGCAGATACATCACCTTCGCTTTGCTGATGATATCGTTCTTATAACACCAGACATTAGCCAAGCGGAACGTATGCTTGCGACCTTTGATAAAGCGTGTGGAAAGATTGGTCTTCGACTAAATCTAAAGAAAACGATGTTCATGAAGAACGGATTGGTTTCGTTTACCCCATTCACGCTCAACGGAACGAATATCTCCGAATGCTCTAGTTATGTCTATCTAGGTCGGGAAATGAATACGATACAACTTAGCTCCAGAGCTGAGCAGAAGGAAACGGGCGGCTTGGGGAGCTTTGAAGAGCATCGAGGATGTAGTAAAGAGAACAAGGAACACCCGAATCTGTGCCCACTTTTTCGACTCAACGGTTCTTGCTGCTCTAATGTATGCGTCAGAAACTTGGTGGCTGTGTGAGGAGAATGAAAGGTCACTCAGCGTTATCGAGCGCGCAGTTGAAAGGACGTTGCTAGGAGTATCCCGTGTCACACAATTAAAGGATGGGATCCGAAGCTCCGACCAGCGTCAACGATCAAAATTCAACGATGCCGTTCTGTACGTCAAACAGTCGAAGATAAGGTGGGCCGGACACGTAATGTGTAAAAATGATAACCGATGAACAAGGGCTGTTTGTGACTGGATTCCTCGGGGTGTCAAACGTACTGCAGGAAAACCACCGACCCGATGATCAGAGTTCTTCACGAAAAGCCTAGAAGAAAGATATGATGCTCGACGAGTCCCTAAAGCGAGCAGAACCCACTGGGCTACTCTTGTACGCGACAGGGAAAATGGAGGGTTTACTGGGGCCCGCTCGAGTCACTCGACGATCTACGGGACTACAGGTGATACTCTTCCATTTTGGCTCATGATTAGATTTATAATTATAACCAAATAAAAACGATTAGTTAAATAATGTAATTTCCACGAACAACTTATTCCTCCGTTCACAGTTCCTTAGTTTCCGCACAATGTTGCGACGACAAATTTTTATTTAAACGCCATTGAAACGTTTATTTATCCTAGCACAGCTCTTTCCAGTCCATTATAGGAATCGATATGACTGCTTGTGATTCGAAACAATTTGTAGGCGTGGGAAGAAGAGTTCTTAGAGAAAAGAGTTCTCTGGATAAGCTAACGGAATACGGTAATCCACCCATCCTTCCATTAAGATGTTATGAAAGAGTTGAATTGTCTATCAGAAACAGAATATAAAATGATCATGGTGAGAAAGAATTGCAAGATCTCGAACATACTCTTTGTGAAGATATCCAAGAGTAGAGTGGAGCTAATCGAGAACGCAAACGTTTCATGCACTCATCGCTTTGCGCAGGTTTGTAGTAAAAACAGACTTGACCACCAACATTACAAGTTCGTCGCAAAGAGAGCGGCTGCCCTTTGTTACACGTGCGATTGCACAACACTTGCCGTAATCTCCTTAAGAAACTTTTTGGCGGCTCCGAAATGGTGCTAAGCCATTTATAATCCTTTGTTGTTACGATATTTTGTTCCCAAATACGGTAATGTTAAAGACTATCCGTTACTGGTTGGTGCTGCGGTTGCATCGCTCTGCATAACAAGTTCGACCCCTCGATGGAATATTTCTTCTTCAAGCCTTCATAGCTTCGGTAATCCACACGATCCTTCACTTATGTTTGCAAAACACAGTAATGCGTCCGTAAATAGTTCTTTTCACACTTTGGATTAACCCGATATAGAAATTCTGTTGCCTAAGGTTAATGAAAACATAAATTATTCGGGCACTCGGCTTAAATGAGACCTCAGCGCGAATGAGGTTTACAAGCCATGAAGAGCAAAAAACACCTCGTGTAGTCGAATTTTGTCCACGACCAAATTCTGTTTTTTCATTATAAAGGAATTTACTAATGTTGTGATCCTATAATTGTAACCAACACAGTGAAAAAAGTGGATGCCTCCAGGAATGCTTGGGCACTTTTTTTCCAAAACAGGAACGGAACATCACCTAATAGGCAATTATCAGCTGGATTTGAAGAGATATGACGAAATCCTGAGAGTTGGTCTACATTCCTCACAACACCGATATCGGTGGCCGGCGGGGTAGTAGCGTCGTGGTGGTGCTCACCTGCAGTTGTTGCGCTACAGACAGACGTCATTAGCAGTTCATTGTCACCTTGTTGTCTCCCCACAAGAACACTTCGTGTATTTTAAAACAAACACATTTACACATGCAATTAAACACTAATGAAACTAATTACCAGTAATTATTGCTCTACCACTGGTAGCTCCACCATGTAGTTCATGAAAAAAATGAGAACTGACTAAAAACACGGATTTATTTTCACACAAGTAAACTTGTATGCAAAATAATATCGAGAAATGTAAAGTTATTTCAAATAAAACTGGATGTATGAGATGAGGTGACGAACAATGAAAAGCGGTGGAATCAGCGGAAAATGGCGGTTGGCGACAAGAAACAGCTAACGGCAGGACCCGACCGCAAACGATTTTCGTCGACGGACAGCGAACCACACACCGTAGTACCCTTGCCACTTGAATGACGGTGACGGCAATGGTGGTTGCTCCCTCTAAGACATGGAACGGCAATCTGCTTAAATTCACTTGCTAGCGAGTAAACCTCTTTTAAGACCTCTTCGAGTTTTGTCTAATAACGCTATAGCAGTTATGGTCGACCTCGGTCTTGCGTGAAAATATCGATCAATATTCCTTAAGTCACTGTTCAACTTGACAAAAAATTGTATTATTCCATAAATTGCACTACTTCAGAGTGATCGATTTTATCATTCCACCGCCAAATTTTGATTATCATGTGCAGCCGATAGTCTTTTTACAAACGAGCACGTTGCGACAAATGCGGCCCTTTCCACAGAAAGAGTATATCAGTATTTCGGGCAAGTTTCTACTATACAGATTGTACTGGGATGGAGAGGTTCACATTATGCCTCTTCGGTCCCACTATAACTCTCAGGACTAACAACTCCTGCTTCTTGTCTAGTGGAAGCGATGTCTGGAGTGGATGTACTCCTGCCGAGAAGGCCTTCTACGCAAAAGTCAGTCCTGGCAGTAGTGGGATGGCCCCGTGCTGAAGGTAGTGCCATTAATCCAGGTTTATTCGGGTTCATGATGTCCGAAATCAGCCTTGACATTGAAGCGTTGCCGATGGACGGACGGAATAACACGGCAACTACTGAATCGGCAGGGATTGACAGCACGTCCAAGCACCTGCAAGTCCATGTTCTATCATTTAATATTATCTGGCTGAAGAGCCATTTGGAATACATGGCGAACTACTAGGTAGCTTCAATAGATTTTTTAACCGGCGAAAATTTCATTTAACTCAAACAATGTAACAGTGCTTTCTAAAGCACGAAAGTTTCACGCTAGTTGATAATAGGAAAAACTCTAAGTCGGCATGGTTGATTTCCTCCGATGTTTTCAGTAATAACTATATTCTTACAGCGTTTATGAGTCATATCTTGATCGAAAAACTCATGATATAAACAACCAGTAATGATTTCAGAGATTTTCGGATCGATGCTAGATAAGATGCGGTGCTTTGTGGAACTTGAAAAACTGAAAGCTTGGAGATTTTCATTTGTTAGATTTTTTCATTACATTTTTTCTAGGAGATTACAAAATATGATAAAAGAAAAATATAACTTTAACTGCACCAACTTCAGAAATCGGAGTGGATCAGCTCGATAGACAACTTGGTGGTAGGCTGCAAGTTGGAAGCCAAGCTGATAGGCCGATGGAGTGTCTACAAGCAAAAACTGTTGTCAAATATTCCTTCTTTCAATTTCAATTTTCTAGCATCATCAGTGAATGTGAGAAAACACATTTCGAGCTGAAAATTGCTTAGAAAAGAGTTTCGTAGAAAGACAGACGGTGAGACTGACGAGAAAAAGAAGCACAGCGAAACGAAGCCGCCCGTTTTTCATCAGACTGGCGACCGACCACCGATTACAGTAAACGCAAAGCGATTGTTTGTCGACGACGTCCATCCGGCGATATAGCGACACGTCTGGTTCCTCTCTCACGACTTCAACAGTCGCGTCGCTCATCAGCACATCTGTTCCAAATCGTCATTCACCAACTCGAACCATGTAAATACAGAAACGTGCCTATCCTATGGAATCCTTATAGAGCCAGTTCTCAGTGCAATGATCTAGAATTTGGCACAAATACTTTCGCCTTCTACATACGATGAATGCAGAAAGGAGGATATCACTATTAACAAAAATTCGTTATGGTATTCATCATCCAGTCGGATTGGAAATCTGATTTGATAAGGAGAGATCGTCTAAAAGGAGGATGATAGGATTTTTTGTTACATGACGCATAATGTTGTAGTACTGAGAAGTTCCCCAATACAGCCATTGGACTTTTCAATTCCTTGGATAAAAATTGTCGGATATCTTTCCATTTTCAATAACATCTCTAAGGCATATGGTCAAGTCTCAAGGCTTCTATAATATAAGAGCGTCATTACTTTGTTCGGAAGTGGAAAAGCCAAAAAAGCTCTCCATTAGGGAGATTTCACCTAGTTGAACTGAGTAAATTACGGATAGTGAATAACCATAAACGTCTTCAAATCCCATCCGTTAGAGCATATAGCTATGCTGTATTGTTTAATAGAAGGTAATTTCTAGTCAAAATATGATACATGAGCACTTCGGGCGAAAATACTACTGTAGGAACCAACGACCGATTAAAGCACCGTAGCGGAGGAAGTCATTTCTGTTGAGCCATACTAAAGTAATTGTACACAACTGAGAAAGAAGTATTTCAGTAAAAAGTTGAAATTCGCTTAAGCCACTGTAGCTTTAGAAACGGTAACTTCACCGAAACCGCACTCAGCAAATAGCTTATAACAGATGTAATACTTGGAAAGAAATGTTTATATCACAAGGAAATTCATCTGGAGTCCAAGTTTAGCTATTATATTTGTCGTTATCATTGAGCATACCTTTCATCAACACATACGTTCTAAGAATTGCGTGTTCCCTAGCGTCTAGTCGCAATGACTCCATCTTTTCGAAGCATTCGGCGACCTGAACTTCCATATACAAACCCAATGAACAAAAGCAATAATGGCATATTCGCAGGTGAACCTCGGCTTTCTCCTTGACAAAATCCGTTGGATCGGCGTAAATTTGCTGTGACGTGATGAACGGTCGTTCTCCACAAGTAAGAACAAAAAGCGCAGGCCAGCACTGCTGAATCGTAGCAATCTAAAACGACACACTCCTGAGAAAGACTTTACTTTTCAGGCTGAATACCCTGGTCAAGGCTTCTTATTTAGTCCCATAGGGCATTATGACAACCAAAACATTTCTTAAGTGGGTAGAAATTTGCACACCTGGGGCTCCAGTAAATTGGACTTTCTCGTCCATTTCTCATCAATAGAAGGAATATCAAGTTTGGTTACCCATGATCATCTGTGTAATCACGATCACTAACCTGTCTCTCAACTGGTAGACATGCGAATGGCAGCTGGTACCGTGTCCAAGTGATTAGCTGGAAGAACACTCGAGCCGCCACTTCAGGCAACTTCTCGAAGCACGGAGGTGAGGCATCCGACTCTGAGCCCAGATCCGGCTTAAGTAGAAGTAGTGTTTAGATTAGATGGTCAAACATATCATAGTCTCTTAGAGTCCACGTTTATCGCAGTTTACCACACTATATGTTTTCTAAGAAGGGAAAATAAGTGAAATTTGTGATTAACGAAGTCGTAAATTCACTGTGATTTATTCAAAGTTATTATTCAGCAGCAGTTCCTAGTTTGCCGTAACCGGTATGACTAACAGTATTGAAGTCGGGCATAGAAAGGAATGAAATAACACAACTTTGCTAATATTCTTTTTAAAAAAAAAAGTAGGACTGTTTGATACATTCAAAATATTTGGAAAAGTGACACCGAACGATTCTCAAGAAAATGCGGCACTCAACAGTTTTGTTAGTTCTTCTGCGAACAGCAACATATTTCTAAGAAAAAGCATGATCGATAAAGCAATGAGATCTACAGCAAAAAACCAAAACAATGCCGAAATCTCCTCGAGTGAATCACAAGTTGCTTGTCGATGCTGCACCCTCATGAGCAAGAGCTTACTCTTGCTACTTTTCTTAAAGATGCGGAGAAGAAAGGAAGGGCCTGGAGTGGAGAAGCCAAGCAGCAAAGCCCTTCGAGAACAATGATGAAGTCGAAATCGGGCCGACAAGTGGCCACCGAACCATTTTACCCTTTTCTCTACTTTCCATTTAGTACACTAACGCTGACGGCACAGCAAAATTCCTGGATTCCCTTTTCTAAAAGGAGCCAAGAAGTTGAAGTCATTATTTTTGCCCAAAAAATGAACGCAGAAGTGTTAAACAAAGGCACTACGAGTTTGTCGAATAGTGCTTTTCATTGACGGTATCAGAGTGAATAGTCGGCAATACCTTTGTACTTCAAGCCTTCAGCATTTAATATAAAAGGCAAATACAACCGATTTCACTGCTGGTTATTGTTTGTCGTAGGACACAAACAAAGGAGGCTTCATACACCGCTGGTTTCAAAACCAGGATCGATATCGATGAGATTCCGAATGAGTATGTTAAGCTCAGCTCAATAGCAGTGATTCGTCGATCATCCTGATTAAACTCGATTCAGTAAAAACAACTCGTCAATAATCGATATTATAACTTCATTCCGCGGATCCTTTTGGGCAATCTGATGTTCAGTTGTTCTTTTTCAGTTTCCTACTAAATATCCTAATAAATATGTATCATTGTCGCGACCAAAGTCTACGTCAACCATTCATTGAAAAATCGTCCGAATCACCGATATCAAACCGCTACGATGTCTCACCAGTCATACCGTAACCTTCGGTTTGTTTTTAGCATTCCCGATGCCAGCAGATGTTAGCGGTGAATTTGTAACGCTACCAGCTGGTGGTTGCAAGCTTTAGTAAAAAAAGATTGTGGTATAGAGGTAAGTAAATGGATTGAAATAATATAAACGATACCACCTCGGGTTTCATCGCATACCGAAAACTGTAGTAGATTAACAATTGGATATCTGACAGCAAGAAGGAAGGCTCCTAACTTCGAGGTTATTTGAAGGGCGCTAATGAGAAGAAAATAAAAATTGAAGTTTGTTATTAATCTAAAGCAGACCACACACTAGCTCAGTGACGTTTTCATTTCAAGATAATACTTGAATATCTTAAACGATCCAAGACTGAAGGGCACAGCTTAACGTAAAAAACAAGACTTCACAGTATATAGGTTGTGCAGACAATGAGTCAACATAGTAAACAATGCGGGTCCTCTACGAGGGACCTCATTGGTTAAATGGAGATGAATAACGAGCAAAAAAAAAGTTGTTCTTTGTTTTCTGTGTTCTATGCAGAGATAACTAATATCCATACCGACAGTGCTAATCGCGGATGCTCAAGCAACATATTCTGCCGCCTTAGACTCGAATTCCGTGGCCCTCTTTCATGCTGTACTGCTTCTTTATTCATACCAATTTCCAAACATTTTCTCAGCCGACAAGCTCTGCAAAGGACTGTGTAACTAACATCAATAGAAAAAAGTCAAATGCTACCTGCATTGATTGCGATGCGTTTTATCAACGATACATCGTCCTTCTTCACAGCCTCCTTTATTTTTGCACACATATTGCCTGTGTCGTCTGATGGAGCGCTATAAATCTAACTGATAAGCAAATCTGGGAAACCGATCAACACGGCTTACTGACTTTGAAGAATCCAGCACAACCATCACAAGAGAAAATTCCATAATGTTTTCCAGAACTATGGTCTTGACACACTCGGCACGGCACATCGGGAAGAATCCGACCTGCAGGTAATTTCTAAGTTCGCTGAGACAGGCATGATGCATTATTTCTTCCATGTGAATGGAAAACACTAAGGTGTCTAATTTTTTTCTAGGCTTTGTAGCATGAAGTACCGAAATTCACACTTCGTTGTAAATGTTCGAAAAAAAAATCCCTAAGGAATGAGAAATGAAAGTAACTTAGTAGTTAAATTAATACTCAAACAGAATCAGTAAACGATGGTTGAAGTGAACTTTGAAAAATCCGAAGTTGCTGTCTAGAATACCGTAATCAAGACTCACTGCTTGGCTGAGAAGTCATGGCGACCAATATGGACGACTGCCTTCTGAGGGGCGGGCCGAACTCACGACGAGTCGGCGGTCGTCATTGGCCGACTCCTACGGTGCCATCACGCCTACCGGACAGAGTGAATGACTCCCATCTTCTCCATCGTCAATCGTTCAATGAATGACCGTCTATTTGCGGATATTTGGTGGTTTTTGTCGCACATGTACCTATAAAAAGTAAGCACAAAAAATACAGTTTACATGCTCCAAAATACAGTGTTCTCCAAACGCATATGAAGAACCTTAACGTCTACATTCACTGTTTCGGTAGGCTCTGTAGTTCCTGTTTCTTCAATGGACAGAGATCATTTTGTTATTATAACATTTTTTAGTGGCTAATGTTACGGGGAATCTCGTCTTCTTCAGAGCCTGGAAAAGTCGAAATGATATAGAGTCTACTTCGATAAATATTATTATCAACCTCGTATTAGCTCATCAAAGAAAGAATAGATATAGAGTCTACTCTGCCAAATTCTTTCATGAAACTACATAGTTGATCAAGAAAAGTGTTTCTGTAACCTTCTGAATAGCATGACTTTGGTACTAGTATGACGATATAATAGTTTCAGCGGCTGCCTATTACGCCGACTAAGTGTCGCTTGGCGGAAAGCCGCCGCGATTCGTGCGCGACTATAGATAATCGCTGCGCGATTTACGAATTACTCGTGCTTCACTGATCGGTAGTCAGCGGATCGGTTGCTAGCTGAGCAAGACCTACCTATCAACTTTAGTATCGCTCCCTGAATAATCCGCCATATCTAAGGCAGAAGCAGCTAATCTGGGATAAGAAGGTGCATTGAAGACTTCAAAACACGTTTGGCCATTTAAAACTGAATAGTGTCCCTGAAACTGTAGAGTGCATGACCCAAAATCTACGTAAGGCCGTTTTACAAAGCAAATAAGATTTGAACTGCCCTCATTTCGATTTTTTCAATGGGAAGGCAGAGCAATTTTTTCAATGCGGTGTAGTTCATAATTCATTTTAAGCTTTTCGTGAAAGACAAACATGGCTATCGAGCCTACAAAAAAACCCTCTGATTTTTTGCAAGAAAAAACGTCCACTTGGCTGGCCTAAAATCCACCAAAATCTCATAAACCTGCGGAATTTTCAGTGGTGTCGGAAAGTTATTACTAGTTATAGGTGAAGTTAAATCACGTTGTGTCCATGTTCTTGTCGTCGAAGTTTCTATGGCCACGTTTTTTCTTTTCAAGTCAGTGTTCCATGTATTGAATCGCCACCACTGACTGTATGATAGTTGATAGATGATGATGACAATAAGAATATGTTGTGGCTTTCTACCATCGATGCAGTATTACAGCGGATGATCGTTACTCATGGCATGGATTATCGCGACAACGACTGCGGCATGAGAAACAAAAAACACCGCCCTGGTGGCACCAAAACTACGAACATAATATGTCTTACTAACGTGCAGTGTGACAGCACACGGTAGGGTGAGCCGAGAAAAATAGCTGACCGCATGAACAGACATTAAAATATCAAGTAATTCTTCGTATTCTTGTTGAGCAAACGCGAGGTGCTATTATTATTCTTTATTCACGAATAAGCTGACGTTTCGGCGGACTTCGCTTTCCTCACAGCCTGAAAAGGTCAAGTTTACAGCAATCTATTCGGCCAAACACCTCTGTAACCAAACAGAGAAAATGCTAAAACAAGATTTCAATCACATAGAACACAGCTTTGCACATTCACCGCTTTCTATGAGTCTTCCACTGAGTGTCTCGCGTGGAGACCAACCGCACAGAGACGTTGGTTAAAATCCTAATCGATATGTCATTGTATCCGGGTAATACAAATAGCTCAAAAAGCCCAAAAGCTCGACAGCTATCACGCGTGATATTGCGCAGTATACAAGCTCGTTATTTTGGTGGGAGGGACACATTACGCTTCCATGTAAATTCTGTGCGGTTGGTCTCCACGCGAGACATTCAATGGAAGACTCATAGAAAGCAGTGAATGTGCAAAGAAGCTATTCTGTGTTCAGTGTGATTGAAATCTTGGTTTAGTGTTTTCTCTATTTGGTTGCAGAGGTGTATGGTCGAATTGATTGCTGTCAACTTGACCTTTCCAGGCTCTGAGGAAGGCGAAATCTGCCGAAACGTCAGCATATTCGTGAATAAAGAATAAAAATAACACCTCGCGTTTGCTCAACAAGAATTACTTGATCAATACCGAGGTTAATAGAAGGTCGGTCGCGGAATTAAAATATCAGCTGAACAGCGATAGCTCAATGACATCTCCAGGAGTGCAGCAACAGCATTCGATGTCGGAGAGAAATGATTCAGCGCAAAAAACCACCCGCATTTGGCCATCTTTGGATTGAAAATGTTGAGTTAGAAATTCACATAACATCCCATCCATAGCAGAGGTTCTGTTTACAGAACTTTTTATCTTTGCAATTTGAACTGCTAGGCATTGGTTACAAACTCTGTCAGCTAAACCTTTTCCACATGGACAAAACCATTTCAGATGTCCAACAAGTAAAAATCTTTGACGCACTGTCCTAATGTTGGCCTCATGTCTCAAACAAGTATCTTCGGGTACTGACGGTTATAGTGTACGGATCTTGAAGTACCGATACTATAACAAAAAGAGCCTATTTAAGTCTCCACCGCTTTCTGAAAAGAAAAAGAAGCGAAAAGTGAAATGAAAAAGCGCAAGAGAGTTCGGATGGATGCTTGTAATGCCAGTGGACACACACACACAATCGGCAACAGAGGTCTCGTTGTGTCGGGGTGGGTGGGCGCGCGAAATAAAATCGCGCTTTCCCATCGAAACATTCAGCACCGTCCATTCAACTCTCTACACAATAAGTTCCGAATTACGATTTGTTCTACCTACGTGGGGAGCAAATCACACGCTACCACCGATGTTCTGCGCAATGCACAGCTACTATTGCGATGTCTGAGTGAATTCCTTTCCGAATCGCAAGACAATACTGTCGTAGTCAGTTTTAAAAACTGAATTCTACCTTTTGAAATCCACACATGGTACGGATATAGTTGCAAATCCTTGAAACGCTACTAGTGAGTAATTCTGATTCCTAATATTCCCAGCAATGTTGCCATTCTCAGACTGAAAATGTCTGAAGTATCGGCTCAGCTTTGGACATGCACATTGGAACAACATTTGAACGGGTCTAAATGTTAAATGTAAAAAAAAATGTTTCATCGCATATTTTTTGATTTCTCTACTGTTATTACTTAATTATTCCATTATTTGTACCGTCTTGCAATCGGGTATCAAGGGATAATAAGCAAATCCATCCCCAAAAGCCTCTTAAAATCAATAATTGCTCCAAAAATATTCTATTTGACTAAAAACCAAGTGGACCTATTGCAACGGACATGCTCGGGCCTCCTAGGCAAAAATTAGATGAGAAAGCATTCGTTCACTAGGAAAATATTGCACACTTTATTAGTCATTTAACGCACCACTATATCTCCTAAAAAATGTCACAAATTTCAGTAACAAATACCTCCTTTCATCGAACTATCAATCAAATCGTAAACTCGTTCTTTCACTACAATGTACGATTTCGCAGCTGCAAGAGTGTTTCAGCGAACAAACGACAGCTTGTCAATCTCGTTACTCTACCAAACACAGATTTGTTGACAACTGCTGACAATAAAGCTCCTTGAAAATGAGCAGAATTCATATGAAAACAAAGCTGACAGTACTCATAATATCGTTTTGGCACATCTGAAATTCATTTCATCTTTTGTAATATACGGCGACAATAACATGAACATATCTAAAGCTAAAAAAACAAATACATGGCACTTGTCGGTGGCTAACCGGCTATGAATGATACACAAGTTAAGCCGAAATCTACAAAAACAGGAAATACAAGTGTTATTTCAGTAGTGGTCCAGAAACCGATTGGCCTTTGAAACGATCAAGCCCCTAAAATACGTTATTTGAACAACTCTTGTACGGATAAAAAGCCAGCGGAAACGGGCCAAATCAATGCGGAAACACTTCATTAGTAGGACGCCAAGTACTCGACAGACGACATCAACTAATAGAATTCAAACCTCGCCGCAATAACTGACAGAAGTTTGAAGATAAATCGGATCTCCTATTACTTTTGCACCAGCTGCTTCTAGCCACTTCCTGAATTAATGACAATAAAGTTACGAAAGAAAACTTCAGTGAACGAGTGATCAGGAAACGACTCACCTATTCAGTGAAGCGAGATCCTTCTTACATGTACTGAGACATTCCTTACCAGCCGATTCGGCATTTTTTAAAGGGCTAAATTCATCCTCCCGCTCCACTTCCCAAATGTAGAAATTTCTGAGCTCAAAATAGCTGTAATAAAATAAAAGTGTAAAACTTAATCCCACTCACCTGCTGCGTTCAAAAACGTCAAACACAAATTGCTCGAGTTTGATGCCATTTGGGGTGACTGGCTTCACTATTTTCCCATCCGAAGATAAATGAGCAATTTTTTTCGACGCACGGTGATAAGGAAGGTGGAAATTATCAGAGCAAAAGCTATAAAAGCAACACAGAGACTTAAAGAAAGCAATTTAAAAAACAGGTTAAAAAGTGAATACAGATGAACAAAAACGGACCTTTCAAGGAAATCTAAAGAGAAAAAGTGATTAGCTATAGATCCTGCACAGAAGAGCAGCCGACCATCATCCGTTTTTCGCTCTGCCAACTCAGCACCTAATTCGCTGTACTCAACTACTCGAGGACAGCCATTATCCAAGCACACTGATCCCACCAACTCTCCTGGTTTTTTAAGAATTGTCTAAAATATAATGACATTCAATAACCTTCTACATAACTGAGCTGACAAGAAATTGGTATAAAACCATTCACGGGGCGTTTTCGCCTTCCCTAAAGCCGCGTTAATTCGAGTCGATTTTTAAAATATAATGATGTTGTCAATTAAAAGCTTTCCGACTTGAAACTTTGGAGACTCCAAGCACATATTAAGTCGCAATATTAATTTCAGTTAGCCGGGTGAAAACCAATAAATTGATGGCTGTTGACAATCGTTCACCATTCCACTGCACGTAGCCCGCGGCCAAATCGGAAGAGCACTTGAGAAGCTACGACGAAGAAATGCAAAGCCCCAAATGCACCACATAATAAACGGGACCAACACTGATTGCCACTTACTGCGCAAAAGGTCCCACTAACAAAAGTCAGTTCCTTTTTGTTCTTTGCTAAAATAACTCCAAAGTACTTCACAAAGCACCCGAGAGATATCTAACACCAACCAATTTGTCTAAACTAAAAATATGGTAACAATCGAAACGAAATGTATGTCAGCCTTCTCAAATGGAAAATACAAAAACCACTTCGAAATGAGGAACGAAGAGTAATGGTGGTAACCCTCTTGACACGTCTCTTGCCAAGTTCAAGAGCTCGAAATATGATCGAGTCGTAGGCAGATGTTACAGTACGTTGTCGACAGTGTGTCCTTGCGCAACAGGAACATAAGAAGCGGTGAGGTGACCCAAGCAATATCGCTCCTAATAGCAAAGTATGCAGCTATCGGTTTTGTGCTAATCCCTCTAATAGTCATTCAAAACGCAAACCGCCCATGTTGCGCCTGCCACCTTGCATGGATACTCAATCATTACACACGACCATACACCTTGATAAGATTGAAACAAATAAAAAAAATCCAAAAAAAGGAGAAAAAAATTAGGAACAACTGGATGAAAAGTAACGCAAACAATGAGAAAACAGCAAAAAATCGAAACATGAACAAGTTTTCAGTGATAGTGAGGGAAGAAAAAACAGCCTCAAACCTGAGATCTTTTGTGTTAGTTTCATATAGGATCTTGTTAGAACAACAAGTAACATTCCTTTTATCAACATAAGGATTGATTTAACGTATTTCAAGGTAAGAATCTCATCAACCCCCTAGTTTCATTAGGTGATCTCCTTATTGTTAACCAGTAAAGCAGTGATTTTTGTAAATTGTTTACAAAAACGTAATAGTCTTGGTGACCACACAGGAAAAGAATGCATAAAGACACCTCATTCTATTTCGAATGACTGTCGATATGCTTCATAATTCTTTATTCATTCATTGATCCTCCACGATGAATGATGCACCACAGAAAGCACAAAGACACCCGCTATTGTTGCGCATAGTGAGCAGCTTCAATCAAGGAAACGAACCAGAAATAGAACTGTTTTAGAAGGAAAAACAACCAATGAAAAAGGATAGTACAACGTAAAAACTTCGGAACTTTGGAAAAGCTGAACTAAATCAAAAGGTAAGCAGGTAACACTAAAATTCATTCACCTTCGTTGCAACATCAGCTCGCTTCTCAATAAAGAAACCAAGCAGATGTGGATCAGCGACTTTGCAGAGAATATTGTCGACACAGTAAACATGAAAATACTTCGCCCCACGTAATTTCACCTCTGGCAAATGTGCTGCTAATGCAGAATACAGACCGCCGTTTCCATCTGAATAACTTTCAACAGGAAATAAATCAATAACATATCAGCTCAAGAAGTGAACAATCTTTACTACTTCAACATACGAAACCAGATCCCCAAATTTGTGTCAAGACTGTGTGCTTTTGCAATTTACGTAGTATGAGCTACAGTATTCGGTCACGATAGAGCCGGTCACCGAGGTCAATTGCACGAATAAAGGCGATCGATGCCAAAACAAACACATTTATAATAGGACCTCACTTGAGAAGTGCCAGAAGTAATATCGATGCACTGTGTACAAGGTTAGTGTCTTGGTGACGAATCAGCACAGCAACAATGAACGTTAAAAACTCGTCAAATTTCTACAGGTACAAGTTTTTACGATTCTTTCTTACGACGACAACGAAAACCATCCTGATATTTAAATATGTTAGTAAAATTAATGGAAGCACGTGTAACAAAGTGGTGAGAAGCGTCCTGCAATACACATAGGATCGACCTCCGGACTCCAGGCCCACCAACCCCTCCACACCATCGGGTCGGCAAATTGATACCAGACTTGTCTGGGAGGATAGCAGCACTGACTCGATGGGTCGGTAGGCCACCGCGAGTCATTGTAAAGGGCAGGTATGCATTCATTCACCTCCAAACAATGCTTAATGAAGCCGAATACATGGCGCCTCCCTTAGGGATTGATCAAAGCCGAGAGCTTTACCTTTTTTTTAGTAAAATGAATACCACATACTTGGAGCAGTGACTATTGAGTGCCTGTTAGACAACAGGAGATTCCCCTCGTTATCGAAGGCCGGAATCTCAGCCTGAGAAAATATGGTGACTTGCTCGAACGTCAATCCAGTAGCTGGCACAACTTCCGTGAGATGATTGCGCGTGGCTTGCTCAGTTGACTGCGATGTCATTACAAGCCTTAATAGACGTACAGGCTTTAATAAACGTCCGACTACGAAACTTACCAAGGCTTTAACTAGCACTGGCACGTATTAAAACACAGAGAATACCTACATATATTTAAAACTGGATATTAAGGTCATGCAGAGTAAAAAGCACGTTATTAAAAGTAATAAAGAATGAAGAAATAGGAATTTAGGAACAAACTATACTTAACATACCACCAACCACTGAATTTTTGCTTTGGTTCCGGTCTGAGGAAACTCCTCAGCGGCCAAGTTTTGCACCAAAGAAATTTTTGATGCTTGAATACCCAACAGCGAATCACATGGTGCAACACCAAGACCAAGAGGAATCGTACCTGAAACTTCCAAAACATTTGTTAACTCTTCAATAAACACACTTTCTACTTTTAATCGAAGAATGCGGTCAACATTGTAGTTTCCGCATCAGGGTTTTGTTTTGGTTTTTAAGCAGACTATGAGTATCTCCATGGCGTTTATCATAGAGGCTGAATATGCTCAAGATTTACTCTTCGGCCATTGCAGTAGAGGATGGGTACACTGCTAAAAGCAATTTCGAACCATTGTCATTGAATTTCCCAGTCATTTAGGGACAGCTATACGGCATAATCAAAGGATATACTCAACATGCACTGAAGCGTTCCAGGCACGGAATAGCCAAATATAATCTAGTCAATCTTTTCAGGGCGAGCACATGATCACTTCGAATGTTCGCTTAGCCACCTATCCGTAACCAGCAAGGTACTACAGGCCTGCAATAAATTACCCCGAACTACTTTATTGAGAGAGGTTTGAGACAATTTCTAATCACATGCCAGCGTCGTCACTATCGATGGCTCTATAAGAAATAATGTTTACAGCTTGTAACATAAAAGTAGCTGTGAATTCCGGTAAAAGTAAGTGGTCAATTCTGACAATGAAAAACCAAAATCATTTTCGCCGAATTATTCTCACATAAACACAATCGCGTTGACTTCTTGCATTGTTGATGGGACGTAAGCATTGAAATCAACTCGAGTCGGCTATGATGCGCATACGAAATGCACCGCGCAGTGGTTTCTTCTCTTTGTTCTATAACTTGGCTCCTCCATCATTTTTCCCATATTCTTCGGTTCTCCACATTTGTCATGTTGCTCTCCTCTCTCTCTTTGTGTCTTCATGTTCCCACAAGTTTTCACACAAAAACGATTGGAAAACTACTAACTACTGGGTGAAAGCCAAATTTCCAAGTGTTTGAATCATACTGGCGTAGAAAGGATTCATTGATTTCGATGGCTTAGCTCTAGTTCGTCTGTACCAACTATGACCTTGTTAATCATCGAATAATCCGAATGGGCCCTACTAACCTCCATTTGTCATTCCCTGTACCAGAGCTGTATAGTATGCATTGCTGTTAAACACCTTTCTCGAAACACGAAGAGCTGTTAAAACATTGGGTGGCATTTCTGTCAGTTAGTTTTTAAAATCCTTTACAACATGCCAACAAACTCACTAACTACTCATTTCATTATATATTCGGTTGTTGGAAAATTAATGCAGTGATTGCAATTTTGTCTTCCTTGTACCTGTTTCAGCAATGGCTTTTTTCCCCGAATGGTGTGTTCATACGTATCAATACAAAGCTCATTTCATTAACTTTCGCTCCGTATAATTTAATCTTAATATGAATTCTATTTCTTTAACAAATTTAACAAGGGATAAAGAGAATGTGAAAATAAGAAACCTCGGCAAGTGTTTTTTTTTAAATCCAAAACCGAGCGTAAGGCAGAGAAAAAGACTCGCAAGATTAAAGATATACGAGGCCAAGAAAGTGTTAACAAATGTATAGTACAGCGTTGTTTTCAAAAATTTGTGGCGCTCGACGTTGAAGATGATGGACGTTACAACCACCTTCTGCTACTGCCAACAAAAAACAAACAATTTGTGGCAACAAATAAACAACTGCTCGAAAACAAATATGAGAACTCGGTTTAAGCCAGTGAATTGTTTCGCGTCATCTGCGTACCATTAGAAGGTCGAAAAATTTCGAAAAATGGATATCACATGAACTGGTACCGTGTCGCACCTGTGACGCTGCGAAGTTGAACAAGTAGGGTACGGAACTTCGCCTCATCTTTTGCCCACTGAATACCCTACCTCCAGGCACTTCAACAACTTGCTCTGCGAACAATGCATCAGAAACCAAGTCGATGGCGAAACTGGCCTCAGCGAACTAATCGCCCCCAGAATTCCCGAGTTTCAACTAGACAGAATAATTAGAGTCATTTGTTGTAGAAGAAACCTGCTGATTCGCACGAGTTTTGTTTCGACTGAGCTAAAATAAGCCACTTTAACACCCTCGCGACGACACCTAATATCGGTTTTTATCGCGGAGTGAATGACGCCTAATTTCTCAATGCGCTCACTGTGACACTCATAGATGTCACACCGGCCAATACGGTAATTTTTATGCAGCCCCGCAAATTTTGTTGTGATTTCCGTTCCACAAATTGATTTTCCTCTGTGTTTTGAAAAAATTTCTGCGCTTCTCTTACCCTGTATAAGCCACATATTCTTCTATACACGCGCCGTCGTTTTTGGGGCACATACAACGCTGGTATGTGACGAAAAAACATTCTCCCTATATGCTATTATTATACTATCAGCACCTAACGAAGTTGTACAGATTTTGCAAACAACATTACGATATTTACCTTGCGGTTTTGTTACCCTCTCATTCTATGGAACATGCAAAGTCATCCTAGGTACTGAAAAGTAGAAAACAACGAATTGCTTGTCAAAAATGATGCTGCACACTGCATGCAATGGCAGTTCTTCGAAGCAGAGGCTTACCTGGGCCAATTCACTGCTCGCATTCTCTTCAACAGCAGTAGGTTCCCTCCGCAAAATGAGTAATTACTGAGATACTATTAGTGGGCTATACTCCCGTCAAACACGCCTGCCGCAGTATCTACCTTGAATAAGCTAGCGATTGTTTACAAGGAGCCGAGAGAAAAAACTTCAGTGCACCAAAATAAACCACCGAAAGAATATGACACACCTAAAGGCATCATAGCGACCACTCTCTCAACCTCATTATGACGCATATGGAGGCCACAGGTCGCAGAATTTTAAAAAGTACATGTTGAAATCCATCACTAATTCTCAAACTACATAATATTTGCCACTGTAATAAACAGAGCCAAACTAACATTAAATGTTCAGCCTATTGATGCCTACGCGCAAACTTCTTGTTTAACCCTTTCATAACACTTTCTGCTCTATAGTTCGATTTTCTGCGCAACGTAGGTCTTACTTCTTTTTTTTTTAACATTTCAAGTATCCTCGATGTTCTTTTAAGCACATTTCCATACTCTCGGAATAACCACCTCACAAGTGCAAGAAGAAGAACCCACCCACTTCTAATCACATTGTTGTCAACTTCTGGTGGGCCTTTGTAAGCTAGAAAGCATGCCTCAATGTTTTTTTTAAAAATCTTTTTGTATCCACCGAGTCTACACGATAATTTCTTTAATCAAAGTATTTTGAAATGAAGTAGCAAAGTAGCAATCAATTATTTGTCAAAACGTGGATTGTATCTCTTGAATCATATCAGCCGCTGCCGAATTAACTCCTATTTTCTACAGACTACTAATCGAGAATAGACCGATGGAAACTTTCGCACTACTCGTCGACAAAACAATTGAACCCTAGCGCAGAAAAGACCAAAAAATATGGACAAAAGGGGTACATGAGAACTTGCAGAACTTTTGCAAAGATTTCCATCAATGAGTGCGTAGTGTCTCTCAGAGAGAGTCGGCTGCATCGGCATTCTCGTCAACACGAGTTTGCCCATGAACATTGATCCATTCGAAACCCGAATCGGACGTGTGCGATTGAAGAGATGTGAATTAATACCGGCTTTGACAAACTTCGTCGTTTACGTGCCGACATCAAACTATGGCAAAGGAGAAGTCGAAGCGTTCTACATGGACTTGGAGAGGTTCTACAGAGAAGACCATACATTCTTCAAGGTCATTATTAGAAATTTGAATGCCAAGATCGGACCAAGAAGGTCGTCTGAGGAACGTCACATTGGGACCCACGGATTAGAATAGAATGAACAGTGTGAGCGGCTCTCTGAGCTTATCATGGCGATGAAGACCATCCATGGTAACTCGCAATTCCAGAAGCCTCACTGTCAACGATGGACGTGGGAATCTCCCAATGGAGAGTACCATAACGAAATAGACCACATCATAGTAAATAGGAAGTTTTGCCTAACCGATGTCGCTGTTGTCCCAAAGTTCCACACGGAATCAGACCACCATCTCCTTCGTGCAAGATTTTATTTCTCACGGAAAGGAGAAAAAGCCGCTAAATTCAAAAACCGAAGCTACAGAACTACCACAAACTGGGACTTATTCAACTCATTAGTCGTCTGTTGTGAAGATGCCGTTGTCGACAACATCGACGAAGAATACGATCGGCTCATTCAACATTTTCACGTTAGCCCCATGAAACCTGATAGTTCGAAGGCCACCAAGAGACGTCTGTCTCCAGGAACACACGAGCTGACACGCCAGCGTGGAATCACACGAGCTGCAGGCAACCGCGAACTAACGTCCGACCTTGCAAAACAGTGCCGACAGGCGATAAAAGAAGATCTTAAAGAGAGAAGAGCATCAATAATGATCGAAGCTGCAGAGACTGGAGAAAGCATTCGCAAAGCCCACCGAAGCCTCGCCAATTACAAGACCAAGATGACTGCACTCCGACGCACAGACGGAAAAGTTACAGCGTCTAGAAAGGCAATGGAGAAAATCATCCACGAATACTACTCAAATCTCTTCGATAGTCATGTCAACCTACCGTCATATGAAATAAAGGAGTATGGATATGTTGTACCACCGGTTCCCCTTTCCGAAATCCGACATGCCATTTCGTCGGTGAAGAGTAGAACAGCACTAGGTCCGCACAGGATATGATCTGAACACTTGAAGAACCTTTCGCCAATCCTGATAAACACAGTGGTTCGGCTCTTCATACGTTACGTGCCTGAATGCAGTCTCTACTCAACGGAAGACCAGCGAGATCGTGCTATTGCTCAAGAAGGGTGACCGCCACGATATCTGCAACTAAAGCCTAATCTGCTTGCTGTCTGTTGCCTACAAACTTTTCATTCGAGTCATACTAAACAGGATTGACAGAATACCAGACGAAGGATAGCCATGTGAACAAGCAGGGTTACGAAGAGGATCCATTACGATAGACCACATCCTCACGATAACAAGATTCACTGAAGTGTCGCGAGAGTACAAAAGGCCGTTCTGTCTCAGTTTCATCAACTTAAAGCAGACTTTTGACTCAAGTGAGACAGAAGTAGTCATGGAAGCTCTGGACAATCTGTGAGTCCGAATGCAGTATATAAGGATTCCCCGTGAGCTATATAAATGTCTCACGACCAAGATATTACCATTATACTACGATGTCAACTTCGACGTCAAAAGAGGAGTTAATCAAGGCGATACAATCTCGCCAAAATTATTTAACGCCATCGAGAACGTCATGCGAACATTGGAATGGGATAATATGGGAGTGAAAATCGATCGCTGGCATTTATTTCATCTGCGCTTTGCTGATGACACCGTTCTTGTAAGATAAAACATTAGCCAACCGGAACGAATGCTTACGGACTTTGATAAAGCGTGTGGAAAGATTGGTCTTCGACTAAACCTAAAGAAAACGATGTTCATGAAGAACGGATTGGTTTCGTTTGCCCCATTCACGCTCAACGGAACGAATATCTCCGAATGCTCTAGTTATGTCTATCTAGGTCGGGAAATAAATACGATGAACAACTTAGCTCCAGAGCTGAGCAGAAGGAAACGGGCGGCTTGGGAAGCTTTGAAGAGCATCGAGGATGTAGTAAAGAGAACAAGAAATACCCGAATCTGTGCCCACTTTTTCGACTCAACTGTTCTTCCTGCTCTAATGTATGCGTCAAAAACTTGGTGGTTGTGTGAGGAGAATGAAAGGTCACTCAGCGTTATCGAACGCGCAGTTGAAAGGACGTTGCTAGGAGTATCCCGTGTCACACAATTAAAGGATGGGATCCGAAGCTCCGACCAGCGTCAACGATCAAAAATCAACGATGCCGTTCTGTACGCCAAACAGTCGAGGATAAGGTGAGCCGGACACGTAATGCTCATAAATGACAACCGATGGACAAAAGCCGTTAGTGATTTGATTCCTCGGGACGTTAAACGCATTACAGGAAGACCATCGACTCGAAGCTCAGAGTTCTTCACCGAAAGCCTAGAAGGCAGGTATGACTAAGCCAGCTCCTAAAGCGAGCAGAGCCCACTTGGCTACTCTTGCGCGCGGCGGGGGAAAATGGAAGATCTACTGGCGTCCATTCAAGTAAATCGACGATGAATGGGACTACGGGTGATACAGTTGAAAGAATTGATTATCCAAGGAAACAGATATGGCTACACAGAGTTCCTCGTAGTATTTCACCTATTTGAGTGATGACTGTGGTGTTCAGCAAACAATTGAAAACAGGATAAATAAGATAGATTGTCTGCCTACCCCAGACTGATTTACAAGTTTTCACAGCCAAGCGTTCTTGAACAGAAGTTGAAGTTGAACAAGCTATAATGAATTTAGTGGGAAATACACTGGAAGAGTTTGACGACCTGCATTAGAGAGAAAATACGAAACTGTCTAAGAGAAATACAGAATGTAAAAATTCGAAGTGAGGAAATTGCTTTGTCTTTTTTTCATGTTAAGACTGAGCAAAAATTTCACACTGAATAACAGCTTATATGCAAAAATGATGTGGGTTTCGGAATAACTGGATTAAAAAGTATAAAAGATAGAGTGCTTGGCGCTGACCAATCGCTTAAAGACGCGTCATGTGTTCGACTCCAATAAGCATCGTAGCAGTTACTGAACAAGTACTTGGCCTACACAATGATTATGAGATCTCACCAAGATGTCGAGTCTGTGTTCTTCTCCTCCCAGATAATGATGATATCAATCTGCTGACAGAGAGTTAGGGCTCAATCTGCCCGTAAATACTAATAAAGTTTTGTATTTAGTAGTCAAAAAATAGGAGCTTGAAAACTATGCACTCTCAAAGCGAAATAAAACCGTTGAAGAAAACTCTACTTAGGGGCTCTCAAAACCAGAATTACCTTTCGGAGCTGACGAGCCAAGACGGCTAGACTGCCCGCCTGCTAATACAATAACTGCTACTTCTCCTCTAGAAATAGCTCCTAACCCTTAAAAGAGACATAATGATAGGCGAGAACTAATATTTCATATTTGAACGCAATGAGATACCGTTTCTCCAATAATGTTGTTTCTCTTCCTCCGACAAATTTCGGAAAACAATGTGATGGTCGTCCGGTACAGGTGTGAGATTGTCTGCGCATGCTGTGTAAACCTTAGCCGAGCCTTCAAAGATATCTCGAAGGGAGCGAAAATCTATAGACTCAATCTGAAAGTACCAACATTCAGTGTAATAAAGACTACACAGATATCAGGTAAGGATGGAGCAAAACAATAAGTAAAGAAGGGTACAGTGTGTAATAAGCGAAAGGTCAATCGTGGTTCGATCTGGCCCGGCGTCCAAGTCCTGTTAATGTCTCAGCATTTTTGTGGTTAAAAAGTAAAGAATTCCACGCCGAAACTCTTCTTAATGTTAACCTTTTTACCTTCTGCCTACTAGAACCTTCTACAGCGGGGCATTATATGAAATACAACCATAACTATGCTGAAATATTTGCAAAACACCAGACCGCAGGTGCCTGCAGTGGGGATCGAACGCGCTATTACCCTTTCAAGGGGCTAACACGTTTACCACCACTCCATGCGGATTCTTCGTTTCGCCTGCCTCTCAGCTAGTTTCTTATCTACATGTGCCATCGGCAACTCCCGTTAGTAATCTACGCATAATCAACACTCCACCAGTGAAAGCTCGCAAAACTTACTTGTTGAACCAGCGTATCCTTCTCGCTTCCGGTCAACTCATTCCAAAAACTGAGCAAATGTTTTTGTGAGCCAACGCGCTTCAACAGCAGCTCATAAGATGCCATTTTCACCGTCCCAGAAAACACTTCTTAATGTTGAGATAACTCGTGAAAAATAGCTGTTTGGAGCAAGTAAATACAATTCGATTCGAAAAGAACCACTTCTAAAGATACAGCAGATGTTAGCTTACATAAATTCTTAACGACCATTGTAAAGAAAAGATGGGGAACAGAGGAATCCACGCAATAGAAAGAAAAACTAGAAAAAACTGCGGAAACGTTCGGAAAAACCAGTTAGCCGGCAACAACTGTGCTTCGGAGCACGTTTTCCTCAGCAGTGCGTAGTCCCAAGGCGTACTGAGAATAGTAGTCCTTTATTTGTACTATATCGCTGCTTCCACGATTCCAGTTTCTCAAAGAGAAGTACATTTCGAAAAATTAAGTGTGTACATTCATGGCTGTCCACAATACCTACAAGCTACTTTCTAACTGCTAGGATGAAGATGGACTCGCCACATCAGTCGTTTTCAACTTCTCGGTGATAAACGTAATGATGCTGAAATGTTTACAAAACTCTGGACCACAGATGTCTAAGGTGGGGATCGAACCCGCCATTACCTTTTCAGGGGCTAACGCGTTGACCAAGACACCATGCAAGTAAAAAACACAAGGTTTTTCTACCATAGGCTCGAATTTGTTCTCACAGAAGCTTCACACTATGCTTAAAGCCGAGAAGAAGATTTCAAAACTCTGTTCACAATCTACCTTGGCCGAACACTACTGTGTGAGACAGAGTCCTTCCCTATCCCTAGTCGGAATTGAATTATTTCCACACCCACACACATTTTTTTCATATTGTGAACACTTCCAAATTTTTACCTTTTCACTCAAATCTTGCAGGAGCTGGTCGATGAGATTTTGCACTCTCAGTACCTCAGTGACGTAAGGGATGCAAATTTAGAATTTTATTTAGGTATTAAAATTCGTCCTTTACAAACAATTTTCGGGTTCTGAAGACCCACCTTGTTATGACATCCGCGAGCAGTCAATTGACTGATTGATCACAGGGTTCGGTACCATCAATGAAATCACTGCCACTCTGGAAAAGCCCTAGTCCAAGAAGAGGAAATTTCCCCTGATTTTACAAAAGCCAACACCGAGCAGAGGACGCCCTAACTCGGCCATCTCTGCTTTCCAGGGAAAATTATGCGCGACAAGTACTCAACTTGTCAACTGGAGAGGAAAACAGGCTTCAAACGTACAGCTGAGTGTAAATACGATCTCGACTACCTCTACGGATGACGGCTGGAAAAGAACAAAACCAATGGAAGACGTTCTGGGACTCGCTCGACGCGACAGCTCATCTAAGTATCTAAACAGATATAAAGGGAATACCTAACTACCAGAAGTCCCGGGAATTTTGTATGTGTAGAAATTCCACTTGATAACTGTTGGAAGGTGCGTCTTTCACTTTATAAGTGTGTTCGGGCCAAATGGAACGCTGATCTTCCTAATAGTAGCTGCAACTCTTGACACATTCTTCCCCCAAACAGATGAAAATTACGAAGTTTACCACAATCCAGACCCTAAATACTGTTGAATATTCACAAAGTTGAAGAAATACTCAACACAAGAACGTAGTGGGAAAGAGCAGGCGGACAGCTTCTAGACTCTATATTTCCGATATTGTACTAAGGGAAATACATTAATAATGTGCTAAGATATTTGCAAAACTCTAAAACACAAGCCAGCTTTAAACCCTTGACTACCTCACCAGGGATTTACTTGTTACCAGCTGCACCACTGAGGCTCTCGTTTTGGCTTTTTGTTAGTGAGTTTTTTTCTACACTACCATAACGGTGCTATCAGTAACCACCCATCAACGGCAATGATCTGGAGAGCACAAATCGGCACTGAACTCAGTTGAGCCAACCTTGTTGCTGAAAACGTATATTATGACATGAAGAAAGATTTTTATCTTTTGAATGAATGCGGCTTGTTTTATAATGAAACTCAGTAGTGTGCTTCAAAGATACTTCCTTACTTTCTTATTCCACTGAGTTTTCCTTGCTCGAGTTTTTCTGTCCGGGCGAACATTTCTGACATGTTGTTAGAACAATGACCAACTTCATATATTTAATGTGATGGCACTCTCTGATGCAAGAGCATCTCAAATACTGATTGCTACATGCCTGTCCAAATCAGCGGTCAGCACGGATACCGATATGTACGGATGAAAATGGCAGTAAAGTGAAAGGTACGTAGGCGAATCGTCATAATGTATATAAACACTGTTAACGCGTTAAGAAACTTGGCACTCACACCTAGGTTTTATAAAATTCCCAAGCAAGAGATCTGAATAAGTAAAACGCCAACTGGATTTCATCCCGTTATTCATGGACCACGATAGTAACTTGTTATGAGAGCTAACCTATATACATGGATCATTCTGTAAGTAACAGTACAATTTCGGCGATTTTGAAAATTTTTCCTCCTTCATTGATTCTGAGATATCTGCAAAACTCCGGACCGCAGGTGTCTACGGTGGAGAACGAACGCGTTATTGTCTTTTCCGGGGAGTAACGCGTTCACCATCACACCATGCGGGTCCTTCGTTTCGCCTGTCTCTCTTTTGCAATTAAGTTTTGCAAATATCTCAGCATCATTGAAGTTATATTTTGCAATATATACTATGCCATTAAAAAGAAAAGGCAGTAAATAATAAGTTCAAAATGTGATTATAACAACAGTCTCAGCTTAACTGGGTTCGTTGCCGATTTGAGCTCACCAGATCAATCCCACTGATGGGTTATAGCTGATGGCAAAAGATCGATAGGACTAGCTGAGAGACAGGCGAAGCGAAGGACCCGCATGGTGTGGTGGTGAGCGCGTTACTCCCCGGAAAGGACAATAGCGCGTTCGTTCCCCACCATAGACACCTGCGGTCCAGAGTTTTGCAAATATCTCAGCATCATTCAAGTTATATTTTGCAATATATACCCTACCATTAAAAATAAAAGGCAGTAAATAATAAGTTAAAATTTTACCACCATTTTTCCTCGATGTTCCCTTAATTTTCTATGGATAACTGTGGTTCCTAGCATTTATCTTCTCTTTGTCGTACTAAGGACGACCAATCTGTTTGTCGCTGTAGACATGTCCCATATTTGACACCAAGGATCACAGATCTTTCGATGCAGTGGATATGCCTGAGAAAGAATCACCTCAAGGGATACTGACCTACGTTTCAGATCTCAATGAAGATCACTAGTAGCCAAAATGAGAGAAGAAACTAGAGCTTCAAGTCTTAAAATAGGTGGCGGCATCCTGGATAGAAATTGGAAACGACTCACGTGTTAATTTCTACTCGTATTCAGGTTGCTGTTCATGTTCTGTGAACTTCTTTGAAAAGTCTAAGTTATAGATTTCATAATAAATGACCTTGGTGAGAGGGGTGAGAATGACTACTTTGCTATACACATACGCAGCGACATCCGGCAACTTTGAAGCTGAACAAACGCAAGCTTCTTAGGAACCACACCCACACGCCCATGAAGTTCTGAGCTACTAGAAAACCGCACTGAAAAGTGCTGATGGATACGGCAGCACTCGAACGAGTGTGGAGTCGATGGCTTGTCAGCAGCTGTGAACGCTGGTTTGGGAAGCCATTCCATATCTCGCGTGTAGTTTCGTCCTTTATACTATGCCATATTCATTTTTTCGAGCAGTTCGTTGACGAAAAGATGCGGTAAAGATGTACCCACCCCATGGCTGGACAATATGATCCAGTGGGCGATTACATCGCTGACAGATACTGTTACTTAAGTAAACTAAAAGATGAGCAAGAAAGCATAGAAGTTCTCCATTTTGATAAGGAAATATCTATGTCATCAGTCATTGTATCACTGATCTAATAAAATTTTTCACATTTTTACATTTTATATGGTCCATGATCAGATCTATTTTGCGGATCCCAGTACTTCTTACATTCAACTCGTTTTTCTCGCATTCTTCGTCCACATTGGTCTACGAACACTTCCCATATTGCTTCGGCTACTGCCTGAGGATTTAGTCCTCCTCATAAATATCGTAGAATACTGGTTGAGTCTTTGCAATCTTGGAGAAAGTCGAGCTAAGGCGTTCCCACGTGGGTTGAAGGAGGGCTCGATGCGCTACTTTCCATACTTTTGGCAATCTTTCCTGGTCCCTCAGTAGCTAGTACATTTAGTAATGGTAAAGGTATAAGAGAAATACCAAATTTCTGAGTGTACAGTCATGTATCTTATAATTCACACGCCTCCCAGTGGTTAACCGCCTCATCGTGGCTGGGAGGTGATCCTATGTATCGAGCTGTGATATACAGTGTGGAATTCATCCCCAGCACTGCCTCCTAAGTTGAGAACGAATGCGACGTTTCCATCCGGAAGCCGGGCTAGGAGTAAATCAATACTAGGATCCACCACCGTCCTTATATCAAGCTAGTCGCATGGTGTAGATATTCCTCTGATTCACAAGAGCGGCGACTACCTGGAGTGGTGACGACATAGGAACGACTCTTAGTACGTTGACCTCGGGACTCCAGGGAACCACGATGGCTAAACCAGCAATATCCCGAAAAAATGGAAATTATGCTGGGGCAGAACCAGTGAAGACGTGCCATCAAAGTATCCAAATTCCCTGGATGACCCAGAATCGTGACTTCTCATACAAGTCACATAACACAAGATGAAAAATATATGCCAGCACTGACGTAGGAGATTAGGGATCAAGTCTAAACGCAGAAAAAAGACTATCATGAGGTTCGCGACGCATAACCGCACGACTTTAAATGGGAAGGCAAAGGTAGTAGAAAGCTAACTGGCCAAGAACTATTCGTGAGTAAAAGCAAGAAATTCCTTGAATTATATGAGAAATTTGAGGTTGCTATAAAAATTTAACTGTCTACACGCTTTTGCCTCCTTCGAAGGTGAAATACTTTGATTCGATTCTTCAGTGAAGTTCGTTCTTAATTGGTCTTCTTAGTCACACCCACTCGAATCTACTTAAGTGAAGCACCTTTTGGATGACAATTCCCAAGACCGACTTTCTACTAACCTCGATATTGATTGATAATTCACTGTTCTTCTTCAATGAGAAAACACGAGGTTAGCATCACAGCATTTATTCGCATGCAATAGCTATGTGACAATATCGCACACAGCTTTTGAGCTCCGCAACCTGAGTCACAAGTAACACTGGAGTTTTAAAAAATAGAAAGAGATAAAGAATCCGACGTTTAGCATTTGGAACCACTGAAACCTGTACTAGTCACACATTAGTCGTCTAATTGGGAACCAACCAATCCGAAGTCTAATAAACTATATTGTAGACTGCAGTATTTTGAGTGATTACGGCAGAAGCCAATGCGGAGAAGGACACATAATTCTCCAATGTGGTAAACTTCTCCAATAAGTATAAACATATATCTATGCTATATATATATATATATATATGTTATAGTATACACGATAGAGAACTTGAGGGACATGATTTCTTCAAAATATACGAGAACAAAGCGTTTTGTGCCGACCGAAATAGGCAGTTGAGTCACACGCATACCGTCAACATCTAACCTGTTTCCAACTGGCCCAATTACTCAAACCTTACCACTGATTTACGATTCGATTTGTCAGTCAAAATCTTTATTGTAATGGAACCTCACCAGGAATACATAATGTCGCAGCCAATAAGCATATGGGAGAGCACAGAAAAAAAGCGAGGATAATATTATAAAGTGAAAGTAGAAGAAATGAACACTTCGGTTGAAACCAAAAACGCGGACATGTTAACAATAATTCCATTAAAACATTACTATGATTCATGTCCTTCGAGCTTGAATCATCTCACGGAGATTTTGCTCAGCCTCCTCCAAGCCTCGTTGTAAATACTCCTTCTGTTTATTCAAACCGTCGATCTTCCGCCTGTAATACAACAACAAACACAGATTTGGTCGAAGCACCTCCTTAGACTTTCTTAAACGGAGAGATTCACAAAACGTCTTCAAAGACCTCCTAAATCTATCTCGCATCTAACAATGCTAGTTCAATGAATGGAAGACACCACGTAAGTCCATAAAGTACAACCGTGTTGCTCCGCAGGTAATTAAGGCAGTATACAATAAATTCATTAGAACTACACATCAGCCTAGGCAAGAGAGTTGTGATTGCTGATTCATCTAACTGAAATAGCCTCTAACCTCGAACTACGTACAAATCTTGTCGAACGGTTCGCTATAAATCAGTCTGCTCCAAAACTACCCGCTTTCCTCTAAACAAGTGGATGTGAAGAGTTTGCGTTATTTGGTAACCACATACAAGTATGAATTTGTGTATATATGGTCATCAACGTTCATATTAAAACCGAACACTTCCGAAAACGCTTCGTGGGGGAACGCTATTCGATATCTGAATTAATCGTGTACAAGTCCAGACAACATACAAATAGAATTTTTCCTTCTTTCTACAATTACTTCCTGATGGCACGTTTCAAGTTACCTGGCCCTTATACAGTAGACAAAAAAGATTCTAATATCCATTTTTTCCCATCGAAAAATTTTTTCTTTACAGCCGACACCACATATTGTGTGGATCTAACGTTCAGCTCACATGATCAATCTAAATATTAAAATGGTCACAGAACTGATTCCCGATGTTTTCAAATGATAGTATTCTCTACACTAGTTTGTTTACGAATTATCAAGTTAACCAACATAGTTACTTCAATAAGTGATAGATAATAAATAAGCGAAAAATCAGCTTGCTCTTTCCAGATACTTTCTTGTTTATTACATCACTACAGATTCCACAAAAAATATTCCACTTACACGATAAACAAATATTTAAAGCTGTGAAAGTTCTTACAACATAAAAATTTCATAACTAAAGGCTTGGTCGACTCAAGGAGAGGGCTTGGTGGTTACATTTGTGATAAGTCATGAAAAACCTTGGCTACTATCCCGATATTCTTAGGAGTAAATGATGCCTAGATGAACATATATTTGTGAATTGCCAATCGAAATCCTCTGCCTCTATTCAACCTTCGCAGATAAAGAAAATGTGCACAACATCATTGATATAACGATTGCGGGAGAATGTTAACGAACTTCTGCCAAGGCAACTACTTCCCACTTATGAAATAACTTCACCAACTTGAATTCAAGAGCTTCTTGATTGTGACGTTCAATTTCCGCCTCCTTTGTGGACAAAAGAAACATTCGACCAACACTTCTGTACACCTCATGGCCATCTGGCACTTCGGAAATGCTCGCTGCAGACAACTCTGACCGTCGCTGTTTCTTAAACATAAGTTTAAATTATAGAATTTACAGTGAAGTTACATGTTCACAGAGCTATCTGAACGTGGCTTCTTGACATCATTTGCAAACATTTCATATTTATACCCCTTAAGCAAACGGTTGTAATACCGTCACTCCACTGAATTAAACACAAGAGTAAAGTGCAACTCGTATTTTAAGACTATATAAAGGATAAAAAGGAATAAAACTCTCAGCACTGAACAATCCCTGAAGGATGCGCCATACATCCGACTTCACTAAGCATCGTTGGAGGTGACTGAATGCATACCTGCCCTATACAATGACTCGCGGTGGCCTACCGATGTGCTTGCAGACAAGTCTGGTATCAATTTTAAGACCTCGGAAGGATGGAAGGCTTGGAAAGCCACGGTCGCGGAGATCGATGCCATGTGTGTGACGCAGGGCGCCTCCGTCCACTGCACCCCACATGCTCCAAGTCTATATAAGGGACTTTTTTTTCACACAGGGTTCCAAGATTTCGTGAAGAATGTGTACAATCGACTCCACAACAAGGAAAGCAAAGAAAGCGTTATCCTGTCTTAATGAGTTATAAAGTACTCCATACAGCACCTTCATATGAGCAACAAGACAGGCAACGATTCAAACTGCACCTGCGCATTCACTTTCTTAGCCACTTCACCTTGAGTAATCAAAGCGCGATTTTCATTCGTCTTGAACTGTAGATCTTGAAAAGCCTATAAATAATCTGCGAATTTCAGGATAAGTTGAACAAAGAAGAACCAGTACCTTTTTCAGCTCCTCGTCTGCCATGATTTCCAGCTAAGCGTAGTGGATATACTCAAAGGAAGACCAACAATTAAGAACGGAAGAGTAACTCTAATAGTCCAGGAATGATACCAACTTTACGCAGTACTTGCAAGCTTATCCCCAACAGATGACGACATTAGTGGGAAGACTTGGCGGTTGAAACCTGAATAATTCGTTGTACAGTTGAATTTGTCGACCACAAACTATAGTACCCAATGCGACGCTGAAGTAAACAAGTACAATAACCCTAAAGACTGACTTTCTATAGACCTCGGTGTAAATAATAATTATAGCAAGCTACTATAAGTAATCACTAAGCATTATATGACTATTGTTACATGGGATATGTTGAGGCTCCAAGGAAGGCGAAATCGCCAGGACGTCAGCCATGGATCAATAACACCAAAACCAATGGATCAGGTAATATTTCTCTTGCAAATGGGTAGCGCAGTGGTAATGATCCCGTTCATTACGCAAACGGGCCAAGCTACCTAGGTGCGAGTCCACCCACTCTCCACTTCGCGCAGGGGCCAACCAATCTCCTTATCCCTGCGGAGTCGAGAAATTGGTACCAATGTCTAAGACAAACTGAATCCCTCAAATCCATGTCATCTGCCATCATTATCAAATCATCAGCCTACGAACCACAGCAATATTAACAACAACAACAACAATGTTTACCAAGCTAACATAAACTCGATAACGGCAGTTCGTAAGAATGTATAGATAAATAAGCAAGTATAGATCAAGCATAATCAGATCCATCATTTCTACAAACAAAGACATTTGCTGAATCTCTAGTGAACGATGAGGATCGCGCTCAAGGTAAACTGATGCCGTCCACAAGGGCAACTCAAACCCAGTCACTACAGTTAGATGTGCAGGTTACGGTAATAGTGGTATGGATGACGATTTTTTAACCCTGAGCCCTCAGAATAGCCCATAAACATTTGTCCTTAGCCTGCACCCCTTGCAAGAAAGTGCAGTTTTGGGTTAAACTAAAATAGGAAATGAGTTCTGACATCTCTTAGGAATCGTTCGCTACTCATGAGTGTGCCCTCGTGAGTGTCTTACCTGAAATATCTTTCCTCGCTTACCTTAGCTATATGCGATGTCTTACAACTAGACGTGCTTTCACACCGGACTCATGAGGTTGGAAAATCATGCATTTTGCCGCTATTTGTGGTAACTTAACTAGTCTTTCATAGCTGGACACAGTGCTGACCAATCAGTGGGAGGAAGGAGGCGCCGCGTTTTCGCGGGTGTCGTTGTTCATCAACTCATTGATTGGAGCGGAGAAGTTCTCATTCAGCTGTCTCAGACACCGAGTTCTTTCGACTCCTCCATCGAAAGTGCTAATACTTGTAATCTGACCGCTGGAGATCGGTCGATTTACCAATTCACGTAAGGTTCACTTTTTTCGTCTTGGAGGATCCTGTACTCTCCTGGTTGTTTAGTGTAGTTATTCGTGCTTGTTTGCCGCGATGGAAGTAAGTAAAGGAATGCTTAGGATATTCCGAGGAATAGGGAACAACCCTTCCTTCGCATAGTATTCTTCATTTTCCGGAATATTCTGTGGACCACCTCCAACTAACGAGATGATCAGCACGCGCTTTCATACCGTCTTTCTTTATTATGGCTTTGCTAGTGGTTTCTTCAGTCGCAAAGGAGTGGTTACATTTCTTAAATGCTGTCAAGCATGCTTTGAAGCAGGGGAGAACTAAATTGGAGTTGTAGATGTGTCTGAGCCTTGGAAATTCTTCACTTGTTATAGCTACATGTCCCTGGTGCCTTCTATAGTGACATAGTTGAAACATTAGAAAACTTTACTTCTAAGCGTTTTGTGTTTTAATTCATTTTAAATCTTGGAACCGAGATGTTCTTGTGTACGAGGAAACTCGTACTTTTCCAGTCTGCGACCTCGAGTCGTTTTGAAAGCACATTTCGGCCCATCTCAGTGACTAGCTGTTTATGGTTCTCTGAACTGACTTTTCAATGAAAATATTTGTCAAGAAGAAGTTAAGAAGTATAGGATTTCTTGGAATTGTTAGTAGTTAGGCTGAGAATAGTATAAATTGATGATAAACGAACGTTGTTGCTATTTGGACCTTTTGCATTAGTTTTACTTACTGAGTTTGGTTTTACCCGTTTAACTTCAGTGCTAGTTATTCCATGCTGGGTATACCTAGTTGGACCATCATCAGTAACAGAGCTCCGTCTCGTGATTTTGTGTTGGGATAAAGTTTACTATTACCTTGAGCCCTGGTTGCCTAATTCACAGGGTTATCTTCCCCACTCTCGCGGGCGGAGGAGAATCTTATCATGCGATCACAACCGTTCCACATCTTTCTGACGTATGTATCCATTTTTGCTTATGTGCTAGTTGTAGGAGGTACTTTCCTTATTTTCACCTAGTTTTGTCGTAGAACATTCGTTAATGAACAGTAACCTGACGACGGTTTCATAGGTTTACCTTACGCTATTAAGATTCTCTTAGAATTCTTTGCTAGGTGACGTATTTAACGTTGACTGTTTAAAAGCGAAAATTTGGCGTAAAATTGCAAAAAGGTTTTCAATAGTCTACCTTTGCCAATTTAAGGTGTAATGGGATTGGTTAACCAATTGTCCGAGGTCGCCAAGGCTAATCCTTTCGCTCTGCCAGTCAGAACTGCAAGTTGTGCCAGTGGAAAATCGGAAGACGGTATGTTTAAGAAGAGCCTTCTATGAACTCGGTTCTAACTTTGAAATAAACATATAATTATCCATGCTTGTGTATGCTGGTTCGGTCGTTTCCCCAACATCGTATCTGTCCTAGAAGTTGTATAGTTCTCTTTTTGAAAGGCACCATTATCTTTTCTTTATATCTTGTAGTAACTAAAATCAGCACAAATAGAAACAATGTTTGTAAGTTGTCGTTGTAAAATTGGGTTAAATTTTAAAGCATAAGGAAGTGATGTTTTCGAAAGGTGTGCTCGATTAATTAAATGTTCTTGATCCACATAGGTAGATTTTGTCGTTCACAAAGAACGATTCAGAAATTTTTATTCGAGAAATGCATCCCTTCAAGCTTAGACATGAACTGAAGTCTGCTTTTACGATGCCAAGTCTCCTGAGTGGTGTTTCGTGAAAAAAGATTTGAGCGGACTTATCAGTTGGTACTGCAAGTGTTTTGACATATCAAACAATCGTTTTTAAGGAAGATCTCAGGGAAAACCTTTGAGAGGTCACTTTGCTGTTAGGAATGCGTGAGGAACGCGTTTGCTAGATGGTTAACAGTACGGGTGACATTCGGGCACGTTAAGCGTCAATTGGGGCAGAAAACAGAGAGGCGGCGGTGCTGGTGTTGACTTTCACGGTTCACAAACGTTGCAATTAATGTCTGTGTAACACTTCGTTGCTGTTATGTAATTTCTCCTATACTGTTAGGAAATGCTGACATTGTTAAGAATGACCTCGGAGGCTCAAGAGAAATTCGCGCCGTACTTCGTTCGTGCTCAAAATCCCTCGTATCGTGGAGGGATGTGGGGATCTGTGTTTGTCATTGCGGCATGGGTTATTCTTTATCTATGGGGTATTACTCAATTGGTTGACGGTATTTTGGATTGGTTTTCTTATGGCAGCTCTTCTGCTGCCATTCGAATTGGTGTGGCGGTGCCCGCTACTACAGTTTCCACAGTTGCAGGTTTGTTCTGACGAAATGAACGTTTCTGGGAACTTACTTGATTTTAATTTTGTGGTTTTCAGCAGACCAGGTAGAGTTCGGAAGTATGAAGTACTATGGGCTTTGTGCATTTGGAGGAGTCCTTTCTTGCGGTATTACGCATACGGCCATCGTTCCTCTTGACCTTGTAAAATGCCGTATCCAGGTGGGAACTTGTCTTTATGTTTATTGTTGTGAGCACTTTAGTTTGCTTACTCATGCATTTATATTCTTATCAGAGATATCAAGGGATATGTAATACATTACGAAACAAATGACTTAATGCGGCTATCACCATCTCTAGTTCCATCTCTGGCTCTGCCGTGTATTTTATTGCTTAAAAACAGCCCTTCATTACGTTTCGTAGGTGTAATTGTAACGACAAGAGTTGAGAGGTGTGGGCTGCTTTTCCCAAGAAGGTAGCTGATTCAGGGGAAATTTTTCACATTCAATTTCTTCTGCCCTACCTCCATTATCAGCCAGAATGTGCTATAAGCGACGTAGAAAAATTGCTTGCCATTGCTTCTTAACAGCTGGTTACTTCTATTGGTAGATATACTTGCTGTTTCACGTTTTTTTTTTGTTTTTTCTTTTGCGCCTCAAAGGAAGTGCTATCTCAGTCTCTATCTGAAGCGGTTTCGAGACTAGGATATGGCGTTACTTTATTTACGGACAAGATGAGATTGTTTCCTGCTCCGTTTTGATCACTTCAGCGCAGTTTATTGGTTCCAGGTGAATCCCGAAAAGTACAAAAGCATCATTACCGGTTTCCGAACCACCGTGTTTGAAGAGGGAGGGCGTGCATTGGTGAAGGGCTGGGCTCCTACTCTAATCGGATATTCGCTGCAAGGACTCGGAAAATTTGGGTTCTATGAGGTTTTCAAGAATGTGTACTCGGAAATTCTTGGGCCGGTGGGTTGTCCATCTTTTGATTTTTGAAGAGTTAATGAATTAAGATATATGTTGTTAAAATCAGTGAGTAACATATGTACGCAAAAATTAGGAAAACGCTTATATATACCGCACTTCACTGTATTTGGCGGCTTCCGCATCTGCTGAGTTCTTCGCGGATATTCTTCTTGCTCCTATGGAAGCTACGAAAGTTCGCGTTCAAACTTCACCTGATGCACCTCCAACTCTTCGGGGTTGTGCTCCAATGATTTACAAGGCTGAGGGCATAATGGGATTCTACAAGGTTGGTTTACGCAGCTATATAGCACATTTCACGTTGCCCTAAAGAAATTTGGTTTCAGGGCATTGTGCCACTTTGGTTGCGTCAAATCCCTTACACGATGATGAAATTCGCTTGCTTCGAGCGTACGGTTGAATTGTTGTACAAACACGTGGTTCCAAAACCACGTTCCGAATGTACTAAGCCTGAACAACTTGTGGTTACATTCGTGGCTGGTTATATCGCTGGTTCGTTCTTGTATCTTGTTATTTTTCTTTCGTGTAGTTGTACTTTCCTCGTTTTAGGTGTATTCTGCGCCATTGTTTCTCATCCCGCTGATACCGTGGTGTCAAAACTTAACCAGGATGCTGGCTCTGGAATCGGTGGAATTATCAAGAAGCTAGGCTTTGCAGGCTTGTGGAAGGGCCTGTTTCCGCGTATTATTATGATTGGAACGCTAACAGCTCTCCAGTGGTTCATTTATGACTCTGTAAAGGTGGCGCTGCACCTTCCACGTCCGCCTCCTCCAACGATGCCCGAATCTCTGAGATTAAAACTGATGGCACAGAAGACTCAGCATTAATTAGGATGTTGTCATTGTTTGGATTACATAAATTTTGGAGGTGTAATGGAATAGACTTGTATCTGACCGTGTGATAGCTGTCTCGTCTCAATATTTATCGCAGGTTTTGTTTCTTTCGTACAATTCAAATAAGGTCTAGTTCAGAGCATAAATGTTGGCAGAGTTTCTGTGCCCTGTTACTTGTCGGTTGATATCGGGAAGGTCGCAAAATCTCAGGTGATTGAAATTCTTTGGTACCAAGTCACGTTATAGCTGACTTTAGGCGATTGGCGTAGTAGGATGCTTTTTGTAACCGATAATTTTAGAACGGACTATGTTGGTGTGTTATCGGAGGTGACTTTGACAATATCGGATATCTTTTAGACAGACTTGTTAACGAGCTTCGTCTGACTCTAAGTTGATCGCACCGATCTCTTGCAAAACGTGCTGATGCATTCCATATTAAATATCAAAGAAAAGAAAGGACTGTTTATCTGACAAACTTCTGGATTACAAAGTCCGATGAATTTGCACTAATTTCCAGAGATTAGAAGAGAGTGTTCGCATACCAATTAACGCAGAAACTATTTTAGTAACAAGTGCAGAACTTCCTCATTACACTAGTTCCAGTCATATTTGCATTTACTATTAGTTTTGAAAAACAAACAGCTTTACATTTTCCTTTCAATTTTTTACTGAAAGTTCTCCCATCGAATTGATGGAATAAGCTCTTCACAACATAGGACCCCATCCCAAACGAACTGGTTCTTATCGCCTCGCATCGAGAAACGTCCTAGATCTTGTACCGCAGAGAGGTTTCCGTTTCTTATTTTTCGTGAAACGGGTAACTTTTAGTGTTGCCCTTCAAAGGAACTGATATTAACCCATATTGTGTGTATGAACGGTGTAACAGCCATACAAGTTTCGACTAAGAGACGGTATAGGCAGCACAATGTCCATTTCCAGCGTAGTGCGTTGCTGAATCTCTTTACCGCACTTTTTATATTCATTCGATAACAAATCGAAAGCAGATCAAAATATTAGGAATAGGATCGGAGTAGTCATTGTTTACATTTAATGATTTACAAAAAGCCTTTTCTCGAAGAACTACACTGACGGTAATTTGACTTCCCCTATGCATGCTATATATTTTCCTATACACCAGCCCATAGTTTTGGTTTACATGCAACTCGTGTATGTAGAAAAAACATTCGTCCACTATTCAATCACATTGCTGTCAGCATTTAATGAAGTTATGTAAAAGGATAAACACTAGGTATCGTTGGAGGGGATTGAATGCATATTTGGCCTTTACGATAACTGACGGTAGCCTACCGGTGTACCGGGACAGTGCTGCTATACTGCAGGGCGCCTCCAGCCACTGCGCCACTGCGCCACATGCCCATAAAGTTGAAGTTGTATAAGTTATACAAAGAATATTACGTTTAACTTGTGATTTTCACATCCTCTCATTCCACACAATACCAAAAGTCATGATTGTGAATGAAAATTTAAAAGCAACGAATTGTTTACCAAAAATAATGCAGCCCACTGGCGCCTCTAACCACTACGCCACACGCGCCCTATTACAAGAATTATAAGAGGAAAACTTTACGCACCAAAATAAACTAGTGGAAAGAAAATGACACTTGCATCTGTCATACCGGTTACACCCGTAGCCTCGTTATGACACCAATAGATGTTACCTGTCGCGAGAATGTTAAATCGCATGATCAGTACATTTATACAGGAAATCGACAGGTGTGAAGAACCTAGATAGGGACAAAGTATTGCTTTAATGCATCATGACAGCGGATCTCCTTCACGGTGGAGTTACATCTCTGTTAGTCGTGGGGCTGCTTGGAACCTTCCATGTTGCGGATGAGCGGTTAAGTACGGACAAATCTTATACTTTCCAGAGGCTTAGGTACCCCTCTAGGAGATACTCTTCATACTTCTGCTCTTTCGTATTACCATTTATCTTCTGTATTTAGGTGGACGTATTAACGCAATCTTATGTATTCGTATGTATCTGAGTTCTCGTTGGCCAAGAACATAGGCTTCTACTGAACAATTAACAACTTGTAACAGACATTTGCAATTGAAAAAATGTGTGTCAATACTGGCTTAGACAATATATTTAAGTCTATTGTAGTCTATTGTAGAACGAAGCATTCTTTGTGGACTTAGAGAAGTTTCATACAGAAGACCATACCATCTACGATGTCATCATCGACCATCTCAACACTATTGTGATCTATTAGAACTTTTGGAGAACTTTAAATCAGGACTTATGTATTGGACTGTAACAAATGATCGCGAGCATTCGTAATAAATGACAATTTGGAAAACTTTCCTCTTAGTGTTGGACGTGGAAGTAATAGACTTCCTTATTCTCGTTTATCATCGGGTAACTCGGGGTAACGCCAGTAAAATTTCCATTTCTCCTCGTCACATGCAAGGGTAACCTATTGTGTTCCGTTCATTCTAGAGACACGCTGGCTGTCATATTTTTCATCTAATATATTTCCCAAGAATTCTAATCATCGCGGTTTTCTATTGTGCGTCTGACATCCTGTGGTACCCGGTCGCTAACTGGCCTTGTCCATCGGTTGTCATTAAAACGCGTCGCATGCCGATCACACCTGATTTTCGAAATCTTGGCCTCCATAACAACGTTTCTAATTTCGGGTCGTTGATTGCTCATGGCCCGGAACATCAAATTCCCTCTCTTCTTTGTGTGATTCGGAGTTCTCCTAGCATCGCCCTCTATACTGCGTGTTCAATATCATTGAGTTGTTTTTCATGCTGCTTATGAAGCGTTGAAGTTTCTTAGGCGTACGTGAGAGCAAGAAGAATCGTTAAATGGAAAAAGTGGGTACGAACTTGGGTGCACTTTATTTTTCTCCATTCACCAACGGCTTCTGTTCGTCGGTTGCTGTTCACACGCTTCATGTGTCCGGTTCACCTTTTCTTCATTATTTCATTTTGGTATGTACAACGACGCATCTTAATTTTTGACCATTGACATAATTCACAGTTTCGGATTCCCTCTCTGAATTCCGTGGTGCGGGGTACACCTAACATCGCCTCGAATGTGCGTTTATATCGCTAAGTCGTGCTTACATAGCGACCAGATTTCTGACGCATTCTGAAGCCAGGGAGAAACGTGGAGTCGGAAGGTAGGCACGGAGGCGCATGCTCTTAATCCACTTCACTATATCCTCAATGTTCATGGAAGGCGCCGTGCTGATCCCTTTCCTCCTTATCAGTTCTAGAGCTAACTCATTAATCATGTTAGCTTTAGCTAGAGCATTCGGAGATATTCATCAATCTGACCTTCATCAACATTGTTTTCGTGATATTTAGTCGAAGACCAATCTTTCCTCAAGTGTTTTCAAAGTTAGGTAGCATTCGTTCCACCTGGATAATGGCTGCTGCTATAGGAACGATGTCATCACCAAGGCGATCATGATTACTTGCAATGAATCAAATATCACCACTGAACACCAAATCAGGTGTAATAGAAATGAATACTTTTCAGAACTCTGCTTGCTTGTATGCCTGCTCTTTGTGCATTGTCTTATAAATCATGTTGAAGATGACTCGAGTGATGAGTGTGTAGACAACAAACAGCAAGCACGTTAAGTGAGGTATTGTTGCCAATGTTGTGTGGATCTCACTTCTTGTACAAGATGAAATTCCTCACCAATTGATTAAGAGCTTTGCATTTTGAAAGGTGAAGTGTCGTGCACTTCAGAAGAGACACCCGGTAGAATGACATTTACATCCTTCTTGATTTCATAGAATTAGTGTAAGATTTCCTTCGTTGCCTTTCTGAAAGCCATAACTATTCTGCCTGTGCTCCTTTTTTGTCTGTGGTCTTTCATCACCTCTCTGCATAGCTTTTCAATTATGGACGTTAGTTTGAGATTTTCTAAGGCTAATGCAATTTCTTATTGGCGCATTAACTGGTGACCACAGGGTTGTGTGCCACCAAACTTCTCGACTAACTGGCTGTTGATCCTTCAGAGAGATCTGTGAACTGAAAAGTACCATGACTAAGTAGGTCAGTTCACAGGCAAGCGAAGCTTGTTCGACCAATAGCGCTATTGTCCAAGTTTTACGTGAAATTGGACTATCACGTCGTGTGCAAAAGTAGGGGAAACCACAAGATTTAAAAAAGATGGTTCCAAAAACCACCATGAATTAGGGTTCAGATTTCGAGCTGTCTTTTAAGAAGATACCGTTATCTATACGAGCTATGAAGAACACAACCGCCTATTTTAACACCTTTAGTAATATATTAGAAAAGCCAGAAATTCTAAAGTAAGTAATAAATCAAGAGACGTCTATCTTTACAAACCTTTAAGGGGATACTCAGAAATGGAGTTGCACGCCGCTTCGGCTAATATCAGCATGTGTCCGAACTAGCGAACCTCTAACGAAGCGATAAAGGATCTTTGGAAGAGAAAAGCAATATTCTTGGCTCGTTCTGCTTAGGGAGGGCATCCACAACGCCAGCTAAAATTTGCTACTTACATAACAAAATTAAACGTTGACTTCGGCTTAATTGGAACGGTTACTTCTTCCATAGGGTGAATTGAGATTCGCTCTTGAATTGTGCTTCCAACTCTTTGATATTCATTCTACCACGCTGAAAAAAATGGCTGTTCACCCACATCAGGACGAAATGAGATTAAAAATTTGAAGAACCTAATGTTATTACTCATCCAGAGACAAGTTCGGCTTTCCGCACGTTACTTATAAGAACGATAGGTTCCTGGTCTAGGTCTAGAGAAAGCCATACAGGTCCATACTGTTTCAGAAGAAGAGAGATCTGCGCAGAATAAACCGCTATGGTCCAATCTGTTAGGTTTTCTAGGCACCATCACTTTTGTCTGCTTCAGTGTGACTGCAGTACAAACGAGCGAGAACCATGCGAGTGAACAAGATTTCGATGGTAACCTGGTATAACAAGCCGTATCTGTTTGAAACTTACTGAAGTACCGATGTACTTCATATATTCGACGTAAAAGAGGCTTTCAACGTAGTTGAAATGGAAACAGTTGAAAAACTCTACAGCCACTCCGTTTTTGGTACACAATGGTTTCATATGGCCACATACTGAGGACGGACGGCAGACGGACGGAAATAACTCAAGTATGTAGTCGTGCCCTAGGGCGACCATCTACAATTTGGCTGACGTGTTCGTAACCAAAGTTAATCAGCTATACTCGCAGGTGTAGTTATTTTATAGATCACGGTATGAGACTCGGATCCGCCGCTATGATTGAATGAAACCATCACCATGTGCCATAGACGACTGCAATGGAAAGAAACGAATGACAAACCTTTTGGAATCCGCACAACTCAAGAAGACAGACCGTCCAAGTATCCAAGTATCCACATAGTGGTTTTATAATGATTGGTTAAATCAAAACTTTGCAACCAAAATTTCTTGTCTCCAACGACGGTGCAATTGAGGTAAGAAGAGGAATTCGATAATGTGACACTATTTAGTTAAATTTGTTTGCAATAACCTTGAACAGCCATTCGAGAACTGAACTGGAACCACATAGCTGTGAAAATCTGTGGCCACAGCTATGCCAAGTTCAGTTTGCTGGTGATATGGTTTTTGTAATTTTAAGCTTAACAGTGGGAGAAATGATGGCTGATTTCAATAGCGCTTATGGAAAGATTGGGTTGGTGGGATCTCAAGAAAACGGTGCTCATAAGAAATTATTTTTCACGATTACCTGTTCATAATCAAAGCAATCTTTGAATAATATAGGTATATACATTTAAGTCAGGAAGTCAACATTATCAACGACTTGTTTAGAAAGCTAACCAAAAGAAAATGAGCCGCTTGTGGGAGCTTTAAAAAAAGCGTCGGGGATATACTTTGCCCATCCACTGCTTTAAGGTTCCACAATTGTTCCTATTTTGAAGTGCCGTGAAAATTTGAGCGCTACTTGGTTAGAATGAAAGATCACTAAGCGTTAACAAGCGCTTTATCGAGGGATGAATCCAAATCATGGAAGCAAAAGGGAGAATTCGAATTTTTGGTCATTACCGACAGTCAGAAATCGGAGAAACTGTTTTGTACATCAAGATGTCGAAATAAAAGCGGCCGAACAAGTTATGCGACAGTTGATTGATAAGAGCTGTAAACGAATGGGTCTGGCAGGATGTTAAACCCACAATAAGAAAACCGTGCACTCAACAGTCAGTTTTTTCTCACCTAAGATTTTAGACGAAAAATGTACTTTTATCTACACCATTACGCTTCTCACATGGTATTCGGACGCTTGGTGGACAAGCCGCAAGATTCGCCATCATTCTAGGAGAATCTGAGTAAAAAGGCAACAAATCTTCATGTGATAGAAAAAGGTTAGCAACACTCTGCGGTGAAGCCATGGGATCGAACTACCACTGCTGCCTTGATTTTCCTGGAGATATCAAGTTCGAAGAGCATTCAGCGAGTCGATAAGGAAAGAAGTCCAGAGATCCTCACTTTGCAGCCGAATCAAAGACTATTTCGTCTCTGGCAACGAGTGACACCGACAGTTGTAATGGTTCAGCAGGACTGGCCAGTATAACCCCAACAAGTCTCACTTTTTTTCCGATGGATTATTTCGAAATAGAGAACTGTTTTTAAACTTCTTGTAATCAGTTGATAGCTTGTAGTATTCTCCACTTTAAAATATGCAAGTACCTTTTCCAGAACGAGTTCACTAACCAGAGATTTGGTTGCTAAGTGACTACTATTTGAGTTCTCATTGCTGTAGTAAACGGTAATTGTCGTGTAGATTGTGCAGATATAAGAAATACTGAAATAGGGACCTATAGGTTTCAAAACACTTGCAAACGCTGACAGCAATGTTTGTTCGATGGGTCACAGTAACATGTCGTAGGTATAAAGGGGTAAAGGATAAAGCTCTCGGCGTTGATCAATCCCTGAGGGATGCGCCATGCATTCGACTTCATTAAGCATCGTTGGAGGTGATTGAATACATATCTGGCCTTTACAATGACTCGCGGTGGCCGGCCGATGTATCGAGCCAGTGCTGCTATCCTCCCAGACAAGTCTGGTACCAATTTGCCGACCCCGGAGGGATGGAAGGCTTGGTGGGCCATGGGCACATTTTCACGTGCGCGCGCTGTCACATGCATGTCGTAGGTAGAATCGTAAATTTCATTCATACTAATAGGACGATAGAGCAAAGCTTTTTCTATAATCCGTTAATATTCACGTCCCACGAAGCCCTCTAGTTATCGAGAAATTATTGTTTATTTTCAAAAAACTAGAAAACCATGAAGGTTGGAGATTAGGCATCGTTAGGAGAGTGTTTAAAAAAATATGAAATTAACAGAAGTGCTCAAATCGTATACACACACTATTCTCCTAAATATCTATTTAACCATTAAGGTGAGTAGAGCGAAGCCATGTTCTATGCCCATGTAAAGTCACAATGAAGTAAATAAAGTCTAGAGAAACCATCATCGCTGCGCCATTAAAACCTGTGACCTTCGAATGGTTTATTTCCACATGAATTTATGAAAAGAAGAAATGTCTGCTTTCTTACGGTAAACACATCGGTAAACCAATAAATTTTCTTTCGTAGTGGTTTTTCTTTCTGCCGTAGAAAATAGTCGTAAATCAATCAAATTTTGATATTTGGTAGTTTTCCCCTATTTATTGATGATGTAAAAAAGTTGTTTTTTAAAGTTCCTTTCCAGCTAGATTCAACGATCGGTGAAAACTCTTCGATCGCTCTCATCATTTCAGAACGCCGTTCTGGTGGATTGCGTTGTTCGTCGATCTGCTAGTCGGCCAATTTTTATTTGTACTTGTTAATTGTGATGGGACCTATGATTTTTTCTGGCAAGGCGTTGATATGCTCGTCGCTCGTTTAGACGCGGTCAGTCTTTCCGTTCTGAACAGTGTTGTAAAATGTTTAGTGCCTAAATTAAGATAGCAGCTAGGCACAGCGGAACTGATTGATTTCACAGGTTATGGATTGGCTCACTCACAATCCTGCCGGTTTAAAACTCAACGAACCAGTAAATAGAGCTCTCGCTAGCTTTTTCCAGTATCACATTCATTTATGGAAAAGTAAGTGCAGCAATTTTAACATCTTTTGATTGTTCATTGGAAAACCGCAAAAAGTGGCTTCGTGGGTTCACTCAATGTTCTAAAGAGGAAACTGACAAGCAGTAAAGAATCCACAGTGTTGGCCGCAGTTGAAATGGAAGTCGTCCGATAGTCTGATCTGAACTGAATATTTTTACGTTTAGCAGGACATGGATCACGGACGTTTTTCCTTGGAGTCATCTCAACAAAAGGAATTTGAAGAAAAAGAACGGAGGTTTTTGTGGTTGGGAACAGAGGTGTGCAAATCAGGCAGCGGGCAGTCATTACGTCCTTTCAGGAACAATGTGGAGCTTACTTAACTTTGGAATATCACTTTTTTAGCGGACCTTACCACTACTTCTCCTTCGGAGTATTTATATTAATTGCTGGATGGACAACGTGTCACGGATTCGTACAAGAAAAAGTGAAGCAAGTAATGTCTAGCCGATAAACTCGACATTAACCAGGAACTTGCTGCTTGAATCTTCGTAGAGTTTCTAATTTCTCTGACTTAGACGAACTTTTGGTGGATAAAACGAAAATATGAATGAACGACAAGCAAGTCTACTGACGATTTCGATCGATTTTCAGGTTAGTAGCATGGAACTACCGAGTGCACAACACCAGTTTTCCATCCCTCACTTCGAATTGCGGTGACCATAGTTTAGGGAGATAGTTATCCATACGGGTTAATAGGGGAACAAATCCAAAAGGAGGTGTTCTCAAGCCTTCTTGATTCTTAAAACGAGGTCATGTACGCCTAAAATTGTTATGGTGTCCATATCATCAATATAACTTTCACACTCGAAAAAATGGTAATTTATTGGGAATGTCTTCGAAAAAAAAACATGAAACCTCGTTTGCCGACTAGGAACAAAATTGATCTATATCATCCTTTTCTACTTCACCCGAACCGACATCACATATTGTGCGGATTCAAGCATTTCTTGCATTCGTTCGTTTCCTCGCATCCATGTTCCGTGGAGGTTTCTCTATACTGTGACGGTTTGTCTGCTGCTTGAAGATCTTCAGTCTTCTGCCGTTGAATGGTTGTCGAGAAGATTTTCTCTGCATCGTGGAACGGGCATGTTAGAGCGTTCAGGGGTCTTTGTCGCAGTCACACACCATCTCTTTTGCATCTGAGGGAACAAGGTGATCCCAGAAAAGTGTGGTGCCAATTTCACGAAGCCGGAGTGATTGCCTGCTCGTCTGGTCCAGAACGGGTCCGAACCAACGTTCTTGTACTTAGTGAACCCATCACTACGAATAAGCTATCGGCGATTTTAGAACGACTAGCCACCTAGAATTGAAATATTTATTACAAAATTCCCAAAATTCCGTTAAAGCCATTCAGACATCAATCATGGGCACAGATGTGTACTTAAGGTGATAGTATTTTATGTGAACCGAACTTGTGCTAAGGAGATGAAGAAAGGAATGAGTACCCAAATGAAAATTTCTTGTGCATCATTGTTTAAAAGCTTTGGTAAAAAGCCGAACAATCAAAGTATGACTGGGATTGTATGGAACGGTAGATGGTAGTGTCGTTGACCCCGTAAGGTCGTAGCCCCTTGAGATCATATTTGATGCCGGCTATAGGCAATTTCTAATCCGAACTAGAATAAAACAACAGTGGCTTATGAAAAAAGAAACGGAAGAGAACTCTTCAATCGGAGCCTTCAGAGCTAGTGAATGTCCAATCGTTTCGCTTTTCTTCCTTCAGCGTTCATGATGTTCGCTCGCTACCGTACCATCTGGCAAGTGCTATGCGGTTCGTTCTGCCTAGGCCTGTCCGTCGCCTGTGCCCTGTTTGCTGATTTCGTGTGCCTCCTGACACTGCACATCGTTTGCTTTGATGTCTATGCTTCACGGTGAGCGTTCCAATGTTTCCTTCATGTTTTCATGTCTTTCATTAATCTTATTTTCTCACTTTCTCTTATACGTTCTCCACAGTTCTTGGTCACTTGTTGCTAGTTGTCCATCAATGTTCATCTTGTTCATATCTTTCTTCTTCTTCTTCTTCTTCTTCTTCTTCTTCTTCTTCTTCTTCTTCTTCTTCTTCTTCTTCTTCTTCTTCTCACTTCTTCATTTTGTTATGTTCCGACCGAAAACCTTCAAATTGATGTATTTCTTCTCATATCTTATGCGCCACTGTAGACTGTTTACATTGAATGGCTGATTACTTGGTGTGATTAGATAAGGAGACGTGTGGTGGTGGGGAACCTGCCTACCTTCGTACGCCTCTTCATTCGTTCTTTTGCTTTAAAGTGTTCCGGCGGTAAGCCACTTGCGCTGTGATCACCAGCTTTCTGCTTACATTTTCTGCTCTGCTTTATCTGCTGTGCACCCATCTGCTTCACGTCGATGGCTCAATCAGATGAAAGGGCCAGCCTGATATCCTCAAGAACACAGTCGACCACATGTTATGGCGGCATTCCTGCCAGTGAAGAAACATTACTCGATACTGTCGAACCAGTCACTCTTGCCTGGAAGAGTATACGGTACGTCCAAGGGTTTTGGAATTTCTCTTAATATTGTGATTGTATTGATAATGTTAGCTATTGACTATCGATTTTTGATAAAACGATAAAGGATAAGTCGATTCTCGATCGATTTTTAGCACAAAAAATGTATGTATCCTTTCATTGATAAGCTAACGCAAGGTTGATGAAGGAATTCTTTGAAATACAAAGGGCATGGATTTAAGTGCGTTCGTACTTGAAAATGACTTACTCTTTCGACTTTAAAGAGGCATATTTGAGCCATACTGAGCTTTATTAATTGGAAAGATAATTACTTGGATACTTGTATGGCCCGTCGTCACTGGTTGTGCGGGCCTCAATATAAATTCCATTTTTTCGGAGTTTTCCTCGGCTAGCCATTGTGACTCCCTGTAGTCCCGAAGTCAGCCTGACCAGAGTTTGCTCTAGGTCACCACCACCATAGACAGTAGCCGCCCTTGTTGATCAGAGGGAGATTTTGCCACCATGTGAGTTTGATACCAGGACGGTGGTGGATCCTGGTATGGGTTTATTCCTAGCTAGGCTTCCTGATGCAAAGCCGGACTCAGTTTGGGAGACCTTGCCAGGGGACGAATTTCCCCATTGTACATCGCAGTCCGACACCCAGGAACACCTCGTAGCCACAATGAGGCGGCAAACCGTTGGGAGGTATTGAAAAGGTAATCGTTAGAATCTACTAATGGTTGCCAGAGTGATACACCATGGTCACTCCGTCAAACATTTGTAGATTCTTAGTGCTTAAATGTCTATGTGTTTTTTTGTTGTTTTTCTTTTTTCGTTGTGGTTTATCTCGCGAGTAGCGAAACGGTTGAACAAACGGTTCATCGAAAAGGATGATATAATGACCGCGAATGCTTTATTATTTGCGGCTGTCACACTAGGATAGAGATCCCGATATTATGTTTAAACTTCTTGAAATTTTGAACTTTAAACAAATTAAGGTAGAAGAATGTGTTCACATGAATAATTATGTGTGTTTTAAATGGAAATCGCAAGACTAAATGTTTAGGATTTCTGTCCGTCAGACAGGACGTGTGCTGCTGGATAACGTTTCTGGTTTTGCTAAACCAGGCCAACTTATGGCTCTAATGGGAGCGAGGTATGCGAATTAATTCTTCCTCCTGCATCTAATACGGGATGTTTTCATCTCCACGTTTTCTCAATTCTGTATGTGTGTTCCATTTCCTTTATGTACTTTCTTTAGTTAGAGTTTATTTACTATTACGTCATCGCTGTTTGACACTCTCCGCTTATACTGTTTCATAATTTTGTCATTTATTCGAACACGTCAGTGACCTTTCCGGGTGTTAACGCGTTCACCACCATTGCTGATAGCACCTATAAGTCAATAACACGGATGTGCAAAAGGCGAAGCGAAGTACTCGCATGGTGTGGTGGTGAACGCGTTAGCTCCCGGAAAGGGTAATAACGTGTTCGGTCTCCACTGCAGACATCAGCGGTCCGATCTCAGTATCATTGTGGTTATGTTTCACATAATACCCTGCCATTAAACAAAGAGTAGGCAGTGAACAAAAAATCACGACTTTGTGAAGTAAGTTTATAATCTGAGGTTCTCCTTAGCTTATAACCATACGCAGTTGTTTGTCGGTTATCATATATTTAATCGGAGAAAGGCAACTGCATTGTGGTGAAATTGTGTGTTTTTGGATGGTAACTTCAAACTACTGATCTCATGCTTTCTATAAACTGGCTTTGCTCCTTCGCAGTTCGACATGAGAGAACTCCCACTGGCTACGATGTGAACTTGCATACAATGGTTCTGTCTTGAAGGATTTATGTACTAAGACTGCTCTCTATATCTTGGTCTTTATTAACTGCAAACATTCTTGTTAAGAAGGCTAGCTTGGCATTAGCTACATTCACATGCTTGCTGCAAAATTATCTATAAAATAATGTCTGTTGACGCTTACCTTATGATTGTAGTCAATACCTGTTTAATGATTTTCTTTGTTACATACATAGACATGAAAGCAAATATACAACTAGCCTAGCTTTTTTTTTTCTTCAGAATGCTACAGTTTTGGAGTTGTTTTTCTAAAATGTGTTATGAACATACCATGTTCTGTTCATAATATCGCTCTCTCAGTGGTTCTGGGAAAACAACGTTGCTGAACACACTTCTTGCTCGGAACCTGAAAGGACTGGAAGTGGAAGGCACCGTCGAAGTGAATGGTAATGAGGTATGTCAGACATTATTAATTATGACAAGTTTTCCAGTGTTGACGTTTTTATTTACTGCTCTTTACAAGTTTTCACGGTAGGGTATTATTTGTGAAACAACCACACTGATGCTGAAATATTTACAAAACTCAGGGCCGCAGGTGTCTGCGGTGAGGAACGAACGCGCTATTATCCTTTCCGGGGAGTAACGCGTTCACAACCACACCATACAGGTCCTTCGTTTTGCCTGTCTCTCAGCTAGTTCTATCCATCATTGCTATCAGCAATCACCCGTCAACGGGATTGATCTGGAGACCTCAAATCGGCTCCCAGATCAATCTCGTTGACAAAATGACAAGTTTATTAACCATATTCAGGTTGGTCGTCAAATATCAGCAATATCGGGCTATGCTCAACAGGAAGAGTTGTTCATTGGTACTCTAACCGTTCGCGAGTACTTATCTATCCAGGTGAATGACTTCTCATGCCTATAGTTTGATGTAGACATCAACTCTTTGTCATTATAGGCCGTCCTTCGGACGAATCTATCAAAGAAGGGGAGAGAATTACGTGTGGGCGCTATATTATCCAAACTCGGTCTCACAAAGTGTCAAAACACTAGGATTGGTGTCGTTGGCATTCGCAAAGGCATATCAGGTAAATCGTTGCCTATTTCTTAACCTTTTCATGATTCTATGCATTGGTCGGTCTGCCAACTGTATGAAATATCGATACATCGATATGTGGAGTGTAGATTGAACCGTCTACGTTGATATCATTGCGTTTTCTTTGCAGCCGTTCATTTGCTACACTGGTTTTTTGCTATAATCTTTGTATTCACTCACTTGTTTACCCATCACAGACGATGTGTCAAACATAGTTCTAAAAATGCGCTTGATAATTCGCCTACTTTCTTAGATGCTTGAATGGTCTGTGCTCAATGGTTGTGCGGACCCAGCGTAATTTCCCTCCATTACTCTCTCGTGCATTCGTCGTCGATGTTGTTGTTCTGCTTCGAACATAGTGATGTCCTCAAAGTAAATCCCGAATTCGTGAAGTAGATTCCATCTGCGAATGGAGATGGTTGACGTTAGCCACGAACACGTCCGCTTATCGTTTAAGTGGTCTTCTAATAGAACGCGTGTATTCTTTTGGAGTCCACTTCACTATTCTCTCTGCCCATCTGTCATCTGTTCTTCTTATTATGTGAACGGGCCATCCGTGCTTCTCTACCGATATATATTCTCCTAGATCCCAAAGATGGTGTATGTTTCGAATATCTGAGCTGCGTATTTCGGCTAGACGTTGTGAATGTCTGTTAAATTTTAGAAGACATTGAAGCGCCTTGTGGGTAGTGCCCAGTATTCTTGTCGTGGTTGAAGTATCAGCCAACGTTTCTGTTGCATAACAGAGCACTGGATGATCTGTTGAATCAAAAAGGCGGGCGCGGAGTTTGCGGCCCATTAGATGGTCGGTGGCTTCATTAATTGGCCTGAATGCGGTTCATGTTGCTTTTCTTCTTCTGTATAATGCCTCCTTCATGTTGCTCACCATGTTGCTTGAACGTCCAAGTTACACGTACGAGGTGTTTTCTGTAATCAGAGAAGCACCCAGTTCGATTTGTTCACCTTCACACCGTGGGTTCTTCATGAACTTGGTCTTCGTTCTACTTGGGCGCATTCCAATCTTTTTTTTTCCGCTTCGTTGAGCTCATTGATAACCCCTCTGCTCCATTGGTACTCCTCGAAAAAATGGTTATGTCATCCGAAGAGTGAGGATATGATAGAATCTTTTTTTTTATCAATGCATATGAGTTTCTCAACTAAATCGAGCGGCTTCATTATCCACTGCACTGCTGCAGTAAAGAGTTTTGACGATATTGTGTCGCGTTGCTCATCCCTTTTTTCTAGTGGTATGATAAGAGGTCGATGGAAAGCCTGTATTTTTGTGGTGTAGTTCCGATAACAGTCAGATATAATTCTTATGTAGGACGGGTTCAATCGACGAGCGCTGATAAGAATGCTTTCGTTTCGACGTTGTCAAACGGTTTTTCATAGTGAATAAAGGTTAACGCAAAGGGGAGATGGTATCCCCAACGACTTGTGTTGTGATATTGCGAAAATGTCAAATATTAAGACCCGTGGTACGGTGATGTGGCCATGCAGCGGGATCTCCGCCGGAATCCTTCTTGCTCAGCTCGGTTTTGTCTCATCCTTGTATGTGTTGGCTACATGGTGGGTGTGATAAAGAAAAAGACAAGACGTTCTGCGCTGGTCTGTTCTTTAAGAACGCGCCATGAACTCCATGAGCACATCGGTGACGTCTGGTAAGCTACGGTGGGTACAAATTTATACTTGCCCCGTGCTGGGGAAGGCTCTTCTTAGACGAATCCCGTCACATCTGCTTTGCATGGGAACAGGAAAATTGAGCAGAATAGACGCCAAAATGCTCTGCCCCGCGTCGAAATAAATAGCAGAAAATTATGTGAATCATAGGTGACTCATGACGACGATTTTGTGTTGAATCCCTTGCCTCGTATCTGACTCTTTTTTACCAATGTGTTAAGCATCGCAGGGCAATTGATGGTACATTTAATCCGTACGATAACTTGTGGAACTGCCCGTGCCCAGTGGTTCAGCTCAGCATTTTTTTTTACCAGCGTAGACCACTCCATTTCCATCTTATCGACTCATGGGGACTAGTAAGCCTTGGGTATAGGATGGAACAAGAATTATTTGCAGAGTCACAGTGCACACGGATCTTATGACTGAGGCGCTTCAATTTCAGTGCCTCGAGGTAGTAAGAGTATCCGATCCGCTACTAGTGGTTGTATCGAAACCAAAATTTTTGGACGGCCTCTTTGAGGCATCCATTGAGGCAAATATGCTATGCGGACTAAATTAACAGACGGCATTTGAGATACATACGTTAGGGTGAAGCACGAGTTATTACAACTAAATTTTTCACTTCGTTAGAATAAAATCCTAATAGCAAATCCGCACGTCCTACGATCTCAGAGTCACAGCACACACCGTTGTTTTGACTTCCACGGTTCGATTTCAGTACCTCGAGGTACTAGGAGTATCCGACCTGCTGCCTGTGGTTGTGTCGAAACCAAAATTTTTGGACAGCCTCTTTGGGGTGTCCATTGGGGCAAATATGCTGTGTGGACTAAATTAACAGACGGCATTTGAGACAACGTACGTTACGGTAAAGCACAAGTTGTTGAAGTTAAATTTTCCACTTCGTTAGAGTAAAGCATCAATTGCAAACTCGCACGTCGTACGATCTCAGAGTCGCAGAGCGCTTTTAACATTCCACTAAACGCGTCTTATTGATGCAGTTTGTCCTTGTCACTCTTAGTTTTATTCTTTTCAAAAAATCTTCCGTCGAACTTGTCTAGGTGGTGAGGCTCGCCGTTTAACGTTCGCGTGTGAGATGCTCTCGAATCCTGCACTTCTTTTCTGTGACGAACCCACTACCGGACTTGACTCGTTTATGGCTGAAAATGTTGTAACAGTACTCTCTAAACTGGCGAAAGGCGGAAGGTTTTGTTTCATTGTTCTGAGATAGTTTTTATTTTATTATTCCGTGTATAATTCTATGAATTGCAGGACCATTGTGTGTACCATGCACCAGCCTGCGTCTCAGCTCTTTCTAATGTTTGATCGTGTAATGCTTCTAGGTAAAGTCACCGTTTAGTGTTCGAATTAAAGCAGTAACATTGTAGCAATGAGTTTCACCTATTTTCACTGCATTTCTTCAGGTTCTAAACGAAAAGGGTCATTTTGGATTTTGTCCCTAAAATTATCGTTCACAACTAGTACAAGGCTGTTATGGATTGTTATCCTTGAAATATGCGGTTACTGACGGAAATTCAAAGTGCTTTACATACCCGGGTACTTGATTAGTTTTCACGAGCGATGCGAATAAATTCTTAATTATCTTACTATTAGTTATATTAGTTATCGTCTTTAAATGATCATCCTTGATGGCAGCATGTCCTTTACAATCGTTTTTTTCTCCCAAAGGCTGTTCTTGTCACCATAGAAAGTGTAATTATTTTACTAAAAGAATTGTTGAATTTGTTTTCTCCTCCTGTTTCACATTTTCCTGTATGGCCTAGGTTAGACGCAAATTAAAATTTAAAAAGCTTGAGAATAGGAACGGAAATCACGTTATGAAGATATACAGAACATTTATCAGTGAAAATTTGTATTAATCCAAGGAGATGTATGATACTTTCATAATGGATAAAGGGTAAAGCTCTCGGCGTTGATCAATCTCTCAGGCATGCACCATGCATTCGTCTTCATTATGCGCCGTTGGAGGTGATTGAATGCATAACTCCTTTATGGTGACCTACCGATGTATCGAGCTAGTGCTGCTATCTTCCCAGACAAGTCATACCAATTTGCCGACCACAGAGGGCCTAGTGAGCCTTGTGCGCGAGCATCGATTCCATGTCTATTGCAGAGCACCTTCGACCACTGCGCTAGACACGAACTCTCGTAGTGAAACGTCGAAAATTTCATGCTGAATAGCCAGTACATTTAACTTTCTCAAGTGTATCACCTTACTCTTCTCTGCGTTGTTTACTAGTTTACCAAACCGGACTGTTGCTGTAGATAGACTTTACAAGCGAATGTCGATTTTCAGCAGGTGGCCACACTGCATTTTTTGGAACACCGCGAGAATGTATAAAGTTCTTCGAAGAATGCGGATATCCTTGTCCTCGTAACTACAATCCTGCCGATCTACTCATTCATACTCTGGCCATTGTACCTAACGAAGAGGAAGCATGTCGAATTCGTGTCACTCAGATCTGTGACGCATTTGAGAATGGGTACGCCGTTTTGCTCCTTTTTTTTTGTTTTGCTCTGGTCAAGCAATCTAGTAATTCACCCGATTATTTATTTATTACGTATTATTGGAGTGTTTGCTAAAAAAATTAGTGTTGCTGTATCTAATTTGTAGTATTCTTTTTTGTTTATTTTAGAATTTTCTCGTTTGTGTAAGAATGAGTGTTTCTGAGCAAAGCTCGCCTAAGCCCAAGGTAGACTCTACCGTTTCGTTCACAATGCTGTGGAATCTATGACTTTAATGTTTTCACCGTTCACTTTCAGATTTTTACACATCTAACTTTTTATAGAATAGGTATTGGTGTTGCTACCAGTAGTTCTCAACTATGCTCTAGTCGTTTTGTCGTTCATACCTTACGAACAGTTTGCTTACTTGGTTGAGTTCTCAGAGTGTTCGCAACTACTGTTTGCTTGACTATAATGCCTTCATTTTAGTATGTAGACCAATATACAGAGCAGTTACAGGAGTTATGGGAAGGCTTTGATTAGAGAGATAGCAAGCATTCCTCTTAGCAAAGTTCCTGACGGTCGTCGTCAAATCCACTTCTTCACACAAGTTGCTGCCCTCCTACACAGGTTGGTTTTCGTCATACTGTTAAGCTGAGAGTGTATACGTGGTGGATTGTATTGTGATGTAGTGTGTTCGGGTGCATGAGAGGGGAACTTATCTCGGGATTACAGACTTTTGAGCTTATTTATTGCTCTTTTGGAATTATATAGCACTGGATACTGTAGAGGATCATTATAGCATTTGTACAACTGCTTTTCGTTAACTAGCTAAAGCTAGATCCATTTGACCATTCGACTTACATTATTGGATAAAAAACCACTTATTGTATTAATTGTTGTGCTATTAAGCATAATAATTATGTTTTAACGATGAAAAAAATAGTGGTTTTATTTAGACATTGTCTGGATAATTTACGGAACCCTGCTCTGGCGCGAGCTAAATTTCTCCAGAAAGCAGTATTGGGTCTTTTCATTGGACTGCTTTATTTTCAGGTTTTAATTAGTTGTCAGTTTTCTGTTTTAGTCCATAGATTTCAGACATGTCTTTCTTTAGACTCCCTTGACGATTATTGGTGTTGGAAACGTGAACGGTGCACTGTTTTACATAGTCTGTGAGCTAACGTATTCGACCTTGTTCGGGATTCTCGCATGTATACCGTCTGATCATCCGCTCGTGATAAGAGAATATCATGATGGTCTTTATAACGTAATCAGGTTGGAGCAATATCCGAATTCTTCGATAGTTCTGTCAAGCGAATTGTTTGGGTTAGAACCGATGATATTTCGACTTGTAGTGTCATGAAAGATGACAATAGTCATGAACCAGTCCTTTCGAATCCGCCTAAATTTTGTTTTTATCCTTCTCCTATGCAAACTCCAACCCGATGTACATAATTTTTTCAGCTATTATTTGGCCCGTATTATGTCATACATGCCACTGTTCAGCTTAGATGGACTCGTGATGCTCTATGTGTGCTATTGGATGGTTGGATTCTCCAGCTCCCTCTCGCAAGTATGGATTTGTGAATTCCATAAGCGTTAAGTTATTCGGTCGTTATAGGTATTGTTGGCCTCACTCATCAGTTTGCTTACGGAGCAATCAGCGACGGCTTGTGGTGTTATGATTGGATCAATATCGCCATCGTATCCAGTACGTATCTTTCGTCTTCGTTTTTGGTCTATTTTGAAGCAATTGTCGTGACTTTTCATGTTGCTGCCTCGTTGGCGGGCCCTCTTCTTACGTTACTGTCTCTAACTGGTGGTTTGTATGCAAACGTTGGCTCACTACCAGTTTATATTAGTTGGATCCAATACTTTAGTTGGTTCAGGTCCGTTTCCGAATCTCGTGTTGTCTATGGATGGTCGTTTCCTTTGTACATAAATTGTTATGGAGGAAACAAACGTATTGCTGTACGTCTGTATTCCACTGTATCTTTCAGATATGGATTCGAGTTGTTTGCTATCAATCAGTGGGAGGAAGTGAATAATTCCACGATTTGGGGGCCAAAGGTTATGGAATATTTTTTTATCCCTTTTTTCTAAGGTATATACTGTGAGCGTCTTTTTTCAATACTTACCCTGTGCTCAACCACCTTGGGAGAACTTGCGACGCATACGTGGGATCGATTCCCGCGCCCGTGGCTCACTAAGCCTTCCATCCTTCAAGGGTCGGTAAATAGATACCAGACTTGTCTGGGAGCATAGCAGCACTGGCTGGATGGATCGGTGGGCTACCGCAGGTCATTGTAAAGGCAAGATATGCATTGAATCACCTCCAATGATACTTAATGAACTCGAATGCTTGGCGCATTCCTCAGGGATTGATCAGTGTCGAGGGTATTATCCTTCTTTAGTTTTGACTGCATTGTTCACAACTATTCTAAGGCGAATAACTATAACATATTCAATATGAATTATCTTCGATGTTTTATTCGATTTCACCGATGATAATATTTGATGATATTCGTGCTGATTACAGTATCGTGACGAAGTCTTGAGCCAATTGTCTTTCAAATCGGATCGGTTCGCATTGGATCTCATATTAATAACGGCGTTCATCTTCGGATTCTATGTGATCGGATACGTAGGGTTACTGATCCGGGTCTATCGAGCAAGATAGACTCCATGCTAGATTTCTGCCTACTCTACGTTGCCTTGTATCTTTTAATCTGTGGTCGTTTCTATTCTCGAAGTAATTAACAGGTTGATGTCACCTGAAAGATCTCTTACAAACGTAAAATGTGTTCCTTGTTGTGTGGTGCAATAAATGGATGTCTAGATTTTGTTTTTTTTTTGTGATCTATCTTTTTTTGGAACTCAATGAATGCCCTGTTTATACTTTTTGGTATGAGAGCGTGATATGTTTACTTCTGTTGAGTTTTAATAGTAATAGAAAGTTGTACATTCTATCATGACTTAGATGCCATCTATATTATTATTAATGGTCATTAATGGTTCATAACTTGTGAGAAGCGGAATTAGTGAATGATCGGAAGGTAGTAGGAAGGGAATCTGCGTTAGAGCTTAGTGTTAAGATTCACAGACATCTTCATAGATATGTTGAGCTCGTACGTCTAAGTATAAAAAGGGCTTGAGGTGATTAATGGACCTGTACCAACCACATTACAGGCTTGCAAAGGTGGCTTGCTCCAGCTTATGTTCTCTGTGGCGAGTGTTTCGGGGCAGAAAGTGGAATCCATTGCGGAATCGAACGGACAAGGTGTGTTTTCTTTCCACTATGGCTATTTATGGTACTTGCGTCAACCATTGCAGTATATCTTGACTATGTCGAGAAATTGAGCCGGTCTTGGTGATCGTTCTGATGTACATTTGTGAGCTTATGATTTGTTACTCATAATGGTGCAGGTCTTCTTTTATCTGACCCAAATTTGTACTTTGCTGATGTATCCTCAGCAGTTTTGAACTCCCTACCCCCAATAACGTAGGGTTACGCAGATAAAACAGTCTCCATCAAGTTTCAGGTAGTGCTTGGGTAGCGTTGGTGGTTGTTGAATAAATTGACTTTGAAATTATAGATAACCACTCTCGTTGCTTTGCTAACTGAACTATATCATGAGGTTGACGAGTAGTAAAGGTCTTAGTATGCTAATTGAAGGTCTTTCATCTGAGAGTGCATGGTGTTATCTGCCTTAGTACTTTCACTTAACACAAGCTGTTCTTTCGTTTTTGATTTAAAAAAAGCTGTCGGTGTGGATCAATCCTTGAGGAATGTCCCATTCGTTCGACTTGTCATTAAACATCGTTGTAAGTGATTGAATGCATATCTGGCCTTTACAATGACGTACGTTGGTCTGCCGATGTTTCGGGCTATTGTCTTTATCCTCTCAAACAAATCTGGTACCAAGTTGTCGACCCCGGGGCGATTGAAGGCATGGTGGTCCTTGGGCGCGGGACTCGATCCCATGTGTATCGCGGGGCGCCTCCGACTACTGCACCACACGCGTGCTTCAATTTCTGATTACCATTATATAACAATAGTTGTTTTTGATCTATATGAAGACATTGCCATTACTTCGCTTATAACTCCACTCATAGTTCCCGATATACGTTACACACTCTGATCAGCGACAGGCGATCCGTACCAGCCAACATGTTTAGGTCTCTGCTTAACTCAAACTTGGTCTATTATGCTGCAAACTAATGTTGTCAGTCTTCTGATACGAACTGGGTTCGATATTCTGTAGTTGTTGGAGCAAACTAGCCATACAGTATTGTGAAGAACAGCTCTTCATGTTTGCCACTGCCATGAAAGAAACGTAGTGCAGGCGAAAGCGAAAAGGTAGATAAAAGTTTTACTTCTACACAATAGCCGCTATTCTGTTGTCCCAAAATTGACTCGCAGATAGATACAGTGGTTTGACTAGAGTTTCGTATGTAACCCAACAAACAGTTCGTTCATCGCGCTTCCAGTCTACTTGTTCCAACCGTGAAGGTCACCTAAGCAGGAAGAGATTCGACAGCTATCACAGCTTCGAGGACGTCTTCAAAAACTGCTACAAGTTGCGATCTCTACTCCCTCAGAAAGGGTTGTGCAGGACTTGCCTAGAAAGTGATATGCTGAGTGAGAGTGAATATGTCGTTTATGGTCTAGTATTTAAGCTGTACGTTACATGGTCGCAAATGTCTGGTGCACGATTTTCAAGATTGAATTTTCTCGCAAAGATCCAGACAGGATTTTGCACATTCTTTTTAGTTCTCTCGCTGCTTTTTCCTACGCTTAGCGCTCGAGGAACCAGTGCGTTAAATGTGCTTTGTATTAAATTGGGAAATAAATGATGCCCGATCATAAACGGGAAATTTGCAATACTGTAACGCGGCGCAAATGAAACTTATTTATTGTTATTACATGACTCGACATCACCGGTATATCCATTGTGCGGATCCTAGCACTTCTTTCTTTCGATTCGTTACCTCGCATCTACCGTCTGCGATTTCTTTTCTTGCGTGTGGGTTTGCCTGGTGCTTGAGGTTTTTTTCATTGTCGTGAATGTTGTTGAATTCTGGTGGAGTCAATTCTTCCTGGAATCCTTGGGTAGTCATCGTAGAGTGTTCCCATTTGGACTAGAGGCAGTGAGCTTGTTGCAGGCATGTCTGGTATCAATTCTCCACCCCGAAGAGAGGAAGGCTGGTGGGACAGTTGCTGCGTCGAATTAGGGTCTGTGTAGGTTGGGCTGTCCGCTCAGTAAATGGGATCACTACCACTGCATTAAGTCGCAGATTTCCATATAGTATTCAGCTTTTGTGTAACATCATAGTGCAAATGAGAAGTCGGCCGTTTTTGCTAAGTATAAGAAGCTGAGGGCATCGTTTACAAACAGTCTCTTTGCTTTTCATCCATTTTCAACTGACCATTGTACTTAAAATCGTGAATTATCGTCATAACTCATATCTCCTGTAACTTTTCAAATCATCTGGGAACTGTGCGTTCGGATGCGCGCATGCTGACATGCTTTCTTAGTATTTCATGTTGTTTCCGTGGGGAACGTTAAAAGCATCGTTTTAGTCGGCTTAAAATTGTTCTTGAAATGTTAAAAAAGTTATAAACGACAAATTGTTATGCACGTATGCACATTTTAGAATGGTCTGGAGAAAAATTTAAATGAAATTTAAAAAACTGGACAACAGATTCTTACGACAAAAAATTTATTCGTAAGATTAGTAAATTCTTAACGACAAGGAAGACAATTAATTTTGCTTGAACGTCTTGCTGAAGACTGCCCAATATAAAAGTTTTAAAGAAGATTTTTTTCGGGACAAAAAAACTGCAAATCTGAGAGCATTTATGGCCTAAATGTGTAAGCTAGTGCCGAAAGCAGTTTGCATGATTTATCAAAACAGTACAAGTTATAGCACAAGTTTATTGATGGTCTGTTTGGAAATCAGAGGACGTGCCACTGTTTATTGATGCATTGCAGGTCCGCCTGGATACCAGACAGCAGTTTATCACTACACTATTATTTACAATTCTACTCTTTTTGTTACCAACCATCGTCGTTTATTTCGTGGTTTTCAAAACGGTTTGTTACTCCAAATTTTAATAACCTCTTAGAGTAAATCAGTACGTTGGTACACAAAGGGCATTATTAATGAAATCGCACTCGCGCCACCCGCTGTTGTTTTCTCAGCGCAACTACCACGACATGTTTGTGCGTACGGTGCATGAGTTCTACAACATTTCGAAGAGGTGCAACGAAGAGCTTTCTGTACATTTGTTGTTGAACCCTTCAGCTACACGAGAAGAGAAATTCTACTAGATGAGGAATGTACAGTATGGGCAGTTTTCAATGCTGTAGCAAAATGAGAGTGAGGGCTGTCTTTATGGTTGGGATTGTCTATTCTATGTGAAGGAAATTCACCGCTGGATAGAGGAATTGCGTGGTGAAGTAATTTATTTATAATATGGATCACTTTCTCTGAGATAAAGGTCGTCGTGCTTATTTGGCACTGGCGTAGTGCCACTGGATCTAATTATTATATCTTTCGTGCGAGGGTTCAGTTCAGCTGCCGACTAGAAAAATACTCGCCATTACGTAATAATGAAAAGAAATCCATGAATAACAAAAGATTTTGGAAAGACTGAACTGAATACGGTTATGATAAGTCTAGCGCAGATGGTAACAAATGCCATCTGCAGAAAGTTGTTGCAGGATGGCTCACGTCGATGCAGGCAGAAAAGACCGTTTAAGAGCGCGGCTCAGAAAAAATCGGTTTCTATGCCGTGATATATGTGAAGAAAATTTTTATTACTGATGAATAAGTGGAGTTACCACCATCTTCGAAACAATACATCATAGCTCGATGGGAACATCGACAATATTTTCATTTTCACTGTCCTCGTTTCAAACCACAAAGCCTCAGAGTAAAAGCACAGTTTTCCTCTCTGAATTCCGAATAACAATTAATAGCGTAAAGGCAAGGACAACTGCAGGAGTAGAAAATATTTCAGCCGTCTTTATGCTGAACTTATGAACCTAGTTCGATTTGCTTGTTGAGTTTCCTCTATAAACCTTTCATGGTGATTGCCTTATCACCCATATCATGGACTTGTGGTGAAGCGGTTAATTCAGTAATAAAGATCCTGACAGGGATTTGACTGTTTCAGTCATTTCGAAATCGCAAGAGCTACATTTTTACTGTACTGTTTACTCATTTAATGCAGTTTCTCTATCAATCGTTTATCATGGATGTTAGAAGAACTCGAACACATGATAGCATCACGAGTAGGGTGTGGACCACCACCCTCGTTTTGTAGACGATTTCGTCACTTTTTTATTCGAGCTATATGAATGAAGCGGGGATGATGCTCACAAAGCCTGGTGAAATACTCAAAGTGTAAGATAACAAATAAACTTGGACGAATTTCGGTCAGTGATTTGTAATAGATGGTTCTCGTAGTACACTACATATGTCTACGTAAGGCATTTCGTGAGAATGGAAACGACATTGAGGAGAAGCTTTATAAAAGAAGGGCAACAGTACAGCAATACGTCCACGTTAGAAACTCTAAGAGAAGTCATTAATCACTTGTATTAGGCAGAATTTTGCTTATTTTTTTCGAGTCGACAGGGCTTTCAGTGTTTTCAGGTGAGACTTAGGTTAATACCATAGCAGAGCGCTCTAACTGTGTTTTTCTTTTAAATATCGCCGGTACACTTTCTGTAGTAAGATTGCAGATGTTTGTGATTCATGTGAGCCAAATGCATTCGTAATTGGGAGAATTTTTGTCGGTCACGTGTTAATACTCCAGACCTTACCGTGAACGTAAATCGCAAGGAAACGGTACGAATGGAAAGTATACTAGGGCCTTCACGACTCGTCAAGTCGAGTCATCCACATAATGAATTAAATGACAAGTAAATGACATAATTAATTAAATGACAAGTCAGAAATTACTCGAATAAGGGTACATTTCACTGTATGCGTGAAGGGACATGTTGATCTGTATAAGGGTTTCAGTGCAATTTTAATTGTTTGTTTTCACATAAAGTTTGTTGGAATGCTTCCCGTATTTATTTGTTAGCTTGCCTTTCACAAACGTATTGCTAATTTTGGTGAAGCGGAACTTATAGTATACAAAAAAAAACTGCAGGAGTTTGTTCATTGGATGGAAAGATGTTTGTTAGCGAGAAAGCCATCAAGATATTCCTACGCAAGCACATTGAATGCCCGCCATTTATTGTGCTTCAAGGCATTGCATTTTTGGGAATATTACAGATGCTCAACTTTATCGCTCTCCAATACAACTGGCTTTTGAAAAAATATGGAAAAATGCTGGATTATGGTCAACATTTTTGTGAATCTGGCTGACAAAAGCTGCACAACGCTTTGATGGGTGACGATGCTTTTCACTCAAACGTTCGAGATGATCCAGAAACGGGAAGATGTGTAGTAGAACATTCAGGGTGTTGACCATAAAAATTCATAGAAATAAGCGAAGAAAAAGTGCACAAAAAGGATGATTTGTGAAATAAAATCTCAGAAAAGAAGTAATTTTTAGGAAGCACATTAGACTATGTGAGCTATCTTCGATGGGTCCTGGGCTCGACGAAAAATTAACTGCGGTTCCGCACAACCACCCATTAAAATCTCATGTTTCCTCAAATGTATCGGTGTATCAAGTTCTCTTCTATAGTCATTCTAACATTCTCATGAAATGTCTATGAAGAATTTAAGCGCTCATTAATTAGGTGATGAAGAAAATCTGCATTGTTTCTGATCGAGTATTGTTTTCAGCTTCGCCTGTCGGTGCTGGCCTTCCAGAAGTTGCTTACTCAACTGGCGTTGCATCATGAAATCACGATTCAATTATTGCACGGTTTATTTTCGCTGTCCGAGTATTAAACGACTTTATGAACAAGACCGAGGATATATTGGACGAGTCGAATCATACCCATATACGATGTCATCAAACGCAAAGTCGTCTGAATCGCTAGGATTCGTATGAATCACCTCACGCTCCTACACACTCATACTCACTCTCAAAACATACGGAATGTGGCGACGTCGCTCCCTACTCCAACCTTCCCTCTCAGGCATCAGCTGCTGTCACTAATTTAAACAACCAACAGCTCAACCACGTGCTAGAAGCGCACCATGAGCCACCATTGCATCATATTAGTCGAAATAACAGCGATTTTTGAAGTTGCTTGTTTGTACTCATTTACCGAGACCTCTTGACTACTGTTGTGTTCTTGGGTATCGCTAATTTCCTCCACTGAGGCATTGCTTGCGATGGTTGTAGGTTGACAAGTGTTTGTTGAAGAGACACGATTTATCTGAGCGCACTGATGTCAGCTGTTAGCTTTCATTCACACATACTCACCGTCGTTTTAATTCTGTTCGAGCAAGGCTTTCGACCAGTGCAATGGTTTCTTTTTTGCCCTATATTTTCCAAAGATGCTATATCATTTCTATGAATTGAGTCTGGTGTTTTGCTTCTTACGCAGTTCGTTATTTCTTGTAAAAAGTCTACATTCTCAGCACATTTGTCTACATTGGTTTAATTGGTAAGGTGTGTCACTACAGGAAATTACAATGGCTCTTTAGGCTATAGACGAAAATTTCCATTCCATTTATTTGTCTATAACAAAAGATAATGTTACTAATTTCCATCTTCAAATACAGGAACCATCTAGTTTGTCAATTTTTTTTAAAACTGGTTGTAAAATTGTAGAATGTGGTGGGAAGTGGCTCAATGTTTCTATCGTCTTTTCGTGAAAAGCTGGCTGCAGGGTTCTGTATCGCATTCACTCCCTCTCTCGTATGTTATGCAGTTAAGTAGATATCAGGAATTTGCTTTTTGCGTATTTGTTGTGTCTTACTAACGTCTCTATCGAGATCGTTAATGAAAGCTTTTTTATGGTGGAATGAGTCCGTTGTACAACGTTGGAATTTAACAGCTTTGAGTGTAGCTGTTCTGCTGCGGTTTTGAAAACTGTGGCTCACAAGCTCATGGTCACGTATGTATTCTTCCTTTGATAAGTTCACAAGAGGTTGATAAACGTCTGGTTCACGACAACAAGGTCACGTTTATCAATTTCGTGCAAGTTTATCAAAAAAAGAATATATGCTGATTAGTCACACCGCGTTAAAGGAAAGTCGTTAGAGGAAAACATGGTCACGAAGTCGTTGCGTCAAGCTGGAAGCCATAGATAACTTCTATTTCCGTCATCCTTCTCAAGCGATCTTTCCATTACGCTCCTCAAGCGCCCCCATTCCTGCGCTATCTGGAAACCGATATCAATATGGCCTTGCCAATGTGAAGAGCAGTGCATAGAGAGATTATCTAAGAATGCACTGCAGCCGATTCTCAACGAGTGTAATGTGCCGCTTTTATCTGCAGCAGTTATCGAGAAATGCAAGGGTGACCCTTTCAAATTATTAAATTTATACATAGATACAAATCCGATTAATAGGCTGGGTTCCGTTCTTATTTATTACTTCTTCGACCTTTATTTTTCCGATATAGGTTTGTTGGGGTCATATTTTTAAAAATATTACAAAGACCTTCCAGGGAGTTTGAATAAGTTGTGCGCTACTAGCTATTCACATTATTCTATCATAGTATATAGAACCACTTTAGTGTGATACTGTAAACCTAGTTGATGTTTTTGATTGGTACGCACGATCGCCAAATGTAGAATTGAGAAAGCTTTATAGTTAAGGTTTATGACCAGCTATCAGATGATGTATACTTTCGTGGTCAACGCGAAGGAAAGTTCTGATGATATAACTACAACGATGCTGAGATATTTGCAAACGTTTACCATTCAAAAAATAGTAGGCAGTAAATAAAACGGTCAAGTTTTGATGATGTTTACAAAGTGACCAGCACCAATGACACAGATTTGAATCACTGCACAAAGAGAGAAGGTTTGGCTTGGATGTTTATAGCGCAACCAGCCGTCCTGGCGTGGACTCCTAACACGAAGCGGGAGGTGCCTGGTTGGGAACCATATAACTATTCGAAGCGATGCGATTCTTACCAAAGATTTTGACTAGCGGATTAAATATCTAAAAGCTAGAACACCAGTATTAGCGAGCAGAAAGGGTTTTTAGGACTTTTTGGTCTCATTAAGTTGTTTAATTACGTTCTTTGTTGATGTATTGAGATTTGCCTACGAACGACAAAGGAGATTATCATAATGATTGTTTATTAGTTTGGATTCATAGAATGCTTAACGACTTCAGACATTTTGTACCAGCTCTATGTTGGTATATTTTTTAAATTTATTATGAAACCAAGCATAAAATCTTTTTTCCTGATGGGCTACCCTCTCTTATGAGTTAGGAGCATAATCCTGCTTGACCTCAAATTGCTCTCCCTTGACCTTTGGCAGATGAAGTGCATAAGGGCCAATTTTGTGTTATAGCGGTAATTCGATCTACTACTCTGTTATAAATTCTTTACTAGCGATAGCACCTCTTTAGCACCTGTTCTTCTTTTTTACTATAAATTACCTAACAGCAGCCAAAAAATTATTGCTTCTGAGCATTCTGGAAAGGCTGTTAACCCATTTCAGATTGACTTTCATCGAAGGTCTAGTTTTATTGGGACGGCAGTGTTTCAGCACTCATCGCCAACTTCATTTATTTTCGAATTCTTCGTTATCATACCAAGGTCATCGACTTCTTGTTTACTCTCGATAAGATGTCGAAAGTAAAGCTAAAAGCATGTTCTACGGGCATGATGTAATCCTATAAAACCAAGTTTTCTCGTTAAAATCAATAAAAAAATAGCAAACACTCGACGTTGTTATAACTTAAAAAAGCAAACATTTACTAGTCTGTCTGATGACAGTGGTCACAGCATCGGGTGGGTGAGGTAAAAATAAGGCAAGTTTTGTAGAAAGTCTTAAAAATTAGTTTTGTTCTCACTTTCCTTATAAACCGAAGCGAGTATATCCTGCATACAATATTTATTTGGAATTGAGACGAAGGATATCGATATAATGATACGTAGATGCTTCTAGAGACCACTTCACTTATAAAGCATAGATGCCGTGCAGTGCACAAATGTTAATAAATAGCGGATAATGGAGAAAAGGATTCATGGAAGAAGTTCACTGTTTTCAAGAAACCTAGACTCATACGGTGATATTCACCACGTTGCTGTCTATTGCTGGATCATAATCGCACACGGAAACTTCTCTCTGAAGAAGGTCCTACGTTGCAATTCCCATTTTTTCAGTGCTATTTATTGCTGACTTGGAATGACTGTTTTGTTAATGTGAAAGCATTGTTTGCGCCTGATTCACGCCATACATCAAACTTTAGATTTCAGTATTTGTTCTCTTCTATATTCACTTTGTATACAAAATGGAAAAAAAAACATGTCCAGTGAGCGGAACTAACAGAAATCAACAATAATATAAGCAAATAAATGAGAGCAGGTTATGTCTAGCAGCACATTCTCAATTGCTGTGCTCGTATTCTGCTTTGAATGCGACTAATCGGCTCGAGATCCCTCATATGAGGGAGATCCGTGGAACCCCTCCTCGGAACCTTGAGTAGCAGCTGATTAATTCCTAGTGGTTTGTTATATCCGGCCCTATTCCTTAATGGCGTGAGTAACGGAATGTTTAGACGCACCACGCCATACATAATTATAGGTTCGACTCAACCACAACCAATCATGCCTTCCATACCTCCGAGTTGGCAAATGCTACTAAACCGCTTCAAGACAGTAAAAGCACTGAGTTAGTACATGGTAAGACCTGGAAACTGTTGTGTAGGCCAAATATAACTCCTACGTTCACTTCTGCGATATTCGGTGAAGTCGAATATACGACACAACCCTGAAACATTAATCAACATGGAACGTTTTCTCTTTTAGTTCTAACGAACAAAAAAAAAACCGTTTCCATCTTGTTGATGGATTTGTGATGTTGTGCGATGTCATCAACTCCATACACCGGCACCAAACTCTTAAGTGTTGTTAGAGGTTCGAAGTAAACGGTTAAGATTGATGCAGAGGTCATAAAGTAATTTATTCAAAAACATAATTGACAGTCTTAACCGTTTTTTGTTTACTGCCTATTCTTTTTAATAATTGACAGTAACTACACCATATTTCTTGTCAGAATGTCGGAATATATGAGAAATGGCAAACTTCAGAAGATCGTTAACGTCAGAAATTCAGTCCCAGCTACAAATAAAATAAGATTCAGCTCTTCTCAACATAGATATTTGTAATATTACCTATGACCTATGTTTAGGACATCTTACTTGAAGTCTCACTCTCATTAGCAGGCAAACAGTAATCTTGAAAATCGGAGCTAAGCAGTATATTACATCTGTTCAGTGTCCCTCTTCACACGTTTCTCTCGCTTTTGGAGTTCTGGCCTTCCTGCATCAGGTGCAGATTTTCCATGTTTTTCGATCAACAGGTTTTCTGTAAGTGTGCTGCTATAGCCACAACTCAACGAATATTAATGGTTTCACCAATTGTAGACAATTAATTGGTTAGAGTTCGAACAGATTAGTTTATTTGAGAAATCGGTGCAGAATAGCAGAGCGCACCAGTGTTAACGCTCTATGAACATTCAGTGATGACACTCGCAGCAAGGTCTCGCTTCATATTTCTGATAATTTCCTCCCTGCTAGCGCTGATTTCGACGGCGATCATCACCAGCTGTTTATTCTCAGTCAGTTTTCGGTATATAACAGACCATGAGAACCTAAAGGGAACGCGTTACTATGGTTTGATACGGTACTGTTTCGAGTCTGAATATCAGACATTCGGCACAGGTGAGTGCCGTTCTTTCTTCTGCTGCTGTATTTTTGATTTCTATTCTCAATTCATGAATGGCATTTGCGATGATTAGACGATTCGAATGCCGATGTGTGCTATCTAAGAACAGCTGCACCGAAGCATGCGAGCAAGGTCGACTACAAGGCGCAATATGGAGGTGAGTAGCCTTCCGGTTCAAAGTTAACTCGATTTTCTATGTAGTAACTCAAACGTCATTCTCCTTTTTTTTTATTCGTTCGTTCATTCTAGAATGGTTTCCTGACATAGGAAATTATCTTCGTTTAACAACCACAACGTAGATGAGATATTTGTAAAATTCCGGACTGCAAATGTGTGTGGTGAGGAACGAACGTGCTATTACCCTTTCCGGGACTAAAGCGGGTGATTGCTGATGGCACTGATCGACTGAAGTAGGTTAGAGGCAGGCGAAACGAAGACCTGCATGGTGTAGTGGTGAACGCGTTAGTCTTCGGAAAGGGTAATAGCACGTTTCTTTCCCACCGCAGACACCTACGATTGAGAGTTTTGCAAACATCTCAGCAACGTTGTGGTTGTATTTCGCTTAATACTCTGCCGTAATAATTGTAGTAGGACGATTATAAAAAGTAGAACGTGATATCTTCGTTATGTTTTTACTCAAGTACTCATTGCCGATAAAGCGAAACTGAAGGATGTTGTTAACACTAAATCTGATTAAATCATATAGTGCGAACGTGTGGCGCAGTGGTCGGAGGCGCCCTGCAATATACATGGAGTCGATCCCCGCGCCCAGGGAACCACTAAGCCCTCCATTCCTCCGGGATTGGTAAATTGGTCTCAGATTTGTTTGGGAACATTTAGCTCCCTGAAATCCAAGTAGAATAGCTCTAGCTCGGCTACCCCACTACTACTGGGTCGATACAACATTAGGCCACCGCGAGTCATTGTAAAGGCCAGATATGCATTCAATCACCCCTAAGGATGCTTAATGAAGTCGAATGCATGCCGAATTCCTCAGGGATTGTTCAAAGCTGAGAGCTTTATCCTTTACCCTTTAAACCACATAGATAAAGCTAAACCTCTGTCATTTAGTAAACCCGTAAAGCCCTCTATCTATCGGAAAACGATCGTGCATTTTTGAGAAGCCACCATTGTTCGTTATTTGTTGTAATCGTGTCCGTTGTAGTGTTTGTGCAGGCGATATTAAATGCAATCCCAAACGCTAGGCATGCAAATTTGAGCATCGAGCTTATGTCAAATGGATAATGCACTTAATGGGTAGAACACATTTAGTAAATTGCATTTACAGTACTTCCTGACTAGCAAAGAGACACATCTTCGTGAAATCATACATGTTTTTGTTTATGTTAAGCCCAATGACCACAATATAAACAAAGGAAAATTCAAGAAAAGCGCCAAAATTTACATCTTTGTGCAACCTATGTTAATCTTTTTCCAAACTAACAAAAAAGGATAAAGTTCTCGGCGTTGATCAATCCTTGAGGGATGCGCCATGTATTCGACATCAATAAGAATCGTTGGATGTGACTGAATGCATATCTGGCCTTTACAATGACTCGCGGTGGCCTATCGATGTATCTTACCAGTACCGTTATCCTTCAGCACAAATCTTGTACCAATTTGTCGACCCCGGAGGGATGATGAGCTTGGTGAGCTTATTGCGCAGGGTCCTATGTGTACTTCCGAGCGCCTTCCATCATTGCGCTACACACGTCCATTGCAAGGTGAACAACTCCCAGTCTATTCTAATGCTTTTTTTAAATATAGTGATATAGTAGGGGATACAGTTTACATGACCAAGTTGAAGAAGAGTCGATCCACTGAAAACGAGCACTTTACCATAACGTGGAGTTTTGGGGACCAATGTTTAGTACGTATTTCTTGAATGAGTGGGCTTCACCGAAATACTTCTGAAATTTCGATATTTCCATTTATTGCCAAATAAATGGCATTCTATGAAAATCTGAAGTTCATATGTCCGCTAGAATGTCTAAATGGAAATGTGTCCTCATTATGGAACACCTGCCGGAAGCCGAACATCGAAAACGAACCCACATCAAGTTTTTTGTCCTTCAGTGGAGTTTACATGGAGACCACGGGAGTTAGTAAATAGTAGGGGTTCGTGTTCATTCATTCTTATCATGAAGAGTTGAGTGTCCTCATGTAGAACTTCATATGAAGATACTGTTCAGTAAGATCGATTTTTTGCAGAATTCGAACTGGCGACAATGATATTATTGTCTTCGGCGATAGCAAGCAGTCTACTGTCTATATGTTTTGCAATCTTCACAATCTTCACAGTATTCGGAGCACTGGCTCACTGCGTAATGCTACTTACAGCTAGTAAGGCAATAATACTACACCAGAAAATAAAAAGGATTCCAATATTATGCCCATTCTTTGGATATTGAGCAGTTTAACACTCAATGGATCCTCCCAACGGTTCACCGTCTCATCGTGATTTGGAGGTTGGAAGCCCATCTAAGAGTAAACCAATACCAGGAATCACGACGGCTCTGATATTAAACTAGTCGCATGGTGGTAAATCGCCCTCTAATCCACGAGGGGCGACTGCCTGGAGTGGTGACGAACTGGGGCAGACTTTCGCTAGGCTAGCCTCGATACTCCAGGGAACCACAATGGCTAAACCAGCAAAACTGAAAAAATGGAAATTTCCTTGGGCCCGCAAAACCAATGAAGACAGGCCATTCAGCTATCCAAGTATTATACACAATAGATAGTCCACCCAACAGCAACAGTAACAGCAGTACTAGATTTCTCTACACAGAAAGGGAAAATTGTTATGCATTTTATTTTATAATGTGATAGTCCTCGTTTCCAGCAATTTGCTCGATCTCTGCGTTCGTTGTTTACACGTACTTCAACGAATTGAAAGACAATCAAAATGAGACTCTCAACGGTAACATTATACGGGTAAGCAGTACAGCAATGACTAAAATTTCTTATCAGTACTAGCCATTCACAAATTTCTCTACTATTTCAGTACCATTTCGGCTGGGCTTATTACTGGAGTGGTGGAGCATCTGCCGGCCTTTTCGCTGCATTTATTTGCAGTCTATTCGCCTCTGCTTGTGTACTGCTGCATAAGCAACAGAAAAACAGGATTGACTCCGTCGTCCTGTGACATTTAGATCGATCGCTGTCTTTCCAAGCTACTAGCTGCCTTCTGCTCAGTCACTTCACTTGAATAACTGTTGCTCCATATCACAAGGACAGATTATTTCCTATAGCCTCAATGACTAGCCACCTGCCTCACGGGCAAACATTCCTAGTGATCTGACTGTATTCGCTTTCACCGAAGCAAGCGATTCTATGCAATTGTACTCGTTGGGATACCATCAAAAGTTTTTGAAAAAAAAAATCCATCCACAACAATTTACAAACCAAGATAGTCAACGAAAAACGGACATTATCAACCGGACGAAAGTCGAAAAAAAAACAAGCACGAAAGCAAAATTTCAAGAAGAAAGCTAAATAGACTACTACTGAACAAAAAACATAAGACTAGTTTGTAATCCTACAAAGAAATGTTACTTCCTTTAATATTTGGCTCTTTAAAATGCTCCACTAATTGGTCTTCTTCTCATTATGGATGTCTTTGGTTTCCTTCGAAGTTTTGTCAGTTAAATGCTCCTCGTTGTAATTCCATAAGTCCTTAAAAACAAGTATTAGCTCTGAGACATGACCTAATCAGTGCTATCTTTCGTATTTTCATGATCTTATACTATAGCCTCCTAGTAGGCTTAAGTCATCAAGAAGGTTCTAAGTCTCCGTCGATGTAAAACAAATCCTATAACAAAAAAGGGTCCCAGCGATAACAAGAAACAATTGCTGGAGAAATTCCAATGACCGAGCTTCAACCTCGACATTAATTAACTTATCTTGCGAACTCTCCTTTTTTGAGACTTATACGAGTTTGTTAACGCAAATTTGGACTCTCGATAGCCAACGTTTCGACGACTACGTCTTCTTCTCCAAAGCCGTTTACGTCTTTAAAAAGCGATACCATTGCGTAGTTCACATGCATGATTCACGATTCTTCTGAATCATTAGCCACCGAGCACATCATAGCACATACTAACAATCTCGTGTCGACCAGAAACGACAGTACAGTCGCAACTGTAAGCATTGATTCCAATGCATTATATCTTTTTTGACTGTCTTATTACCGCACACATATTCTTCGCAAAGTTTTTTTTGTGTGTTTAATCGACACAGCTTAGATGATTCCATACCATTTATTTTCCTTCTGTGCAAAACCCTTTTTTCTAAATACTGAATCTACGTACTTTTCTAGTTTTCATGAATTCTATAGCGATTCCTTAATGTACAGAGAAAGTATCATGGACTACTGCTGGTGAAAGAAGGATCACAAAGTGCCCGTACTCTAGATGGACATTCCGAGCAATGCCTATCGACTTAATTATATATGTCCTACCAAGCAGAGTCAGATATCTCAACCGCTGAAAGATAGGCGTAGCTGCGAATATGTTGTATAACGATATGAAGCCAAAAAGGAAACACTTGAAATCCTTGAATTCGTTATAATCAAATTAGAAAAATGGAGTTATGGTTGCAAAACAGACATAATTCTGGCCTTATGTTGAATTGCACTCGTAAAAAAATACAGTAATGATAACAATAGTAATAACAATGATAGTAATATGTATTTTTCTTGATGAGTTTACACGAGGTTGATAAAAATGTTTATTATCGGCTAACGTTTCGACGTCTTCGTCTTCATCAGAGCCAATGATCCGAGTCGATGGTCCACGCTTGTTATTCGTCTCGATGTGGCGGCTTCGCCTTCGTGTCGAGTCAGGTCTTCTTCAGCGGTCCATCTCCTCGAATGGGGCATACTCCTTCAGTGATGCCCTTTTATACACGATGCTGATGGTGGATATAATGATAATGTCCGTTGATAACTATTTGTTTTAATAATAATAATAATAATAATAATAATAATAATAATAGTAATGACAGTGATAATAATAACAGTAATAATAACAATAGAAAGGTATTCACATATCACATAGATGATGGAGTGTACAGGGCGCAAACATAAGCCATTTCCACTTTAAAAATATAAAAAGTTAAACCACGAGAATTTCATTAGGCTTTATTGAATGCTTCCCGATGATGCAGATGTACCTGTAAGTGATGCAAAAACGAGGATTCATTATCTGGTAAGTTCAGACGGCATTATACGCTCAATTGCTAAAGGATGGAATGTTGGCCAAGATTGTAATACTAAGCTTAAATTTTTGAATAATTATCGGCTTGCCCAGATGGGATCAATTCCGGCTCTCCTGGCCCACCAAGTCTTCTATCCTTCTAAAGCCGGCAAATTGGTACCAGACTTGTTTGTGAGCACCAGTGGCTCGATACATCGGTAGGCCACCACGAGGCCATTGTAAGAGCCAGATATGCAGTCTCCAACAATGCTTAAGTCGAATGCACGGCGCATCCCTCAGGGATCGATCACAGCAGAAAGTTTCATCTTTTTATCCTCTTATTGGCTTGTCAGTTGCTAGGTAACAAAAACTCAGCCCAACTAGCAAATAGAACGAACAATGAACTATCTTCAGTCAGATACATCAAACTATTGAACGGAAAACTAGCCCATTTATGTTAGCAGCCTGTGCAGAACTTCAGTGAAAACTCTGGACAAAAACGACACATCGCGAATTCGAAAAATTCTTGTTAATTAATTCGAGTGCAAACACAGGGTCAACTGGTTCATCCGCAGCAAATTGTTTTTGAAGATAGTACCTGATATTCAATGTAGGATAATGTCAGTGATACGTGTTACATCCACATCGGTTATATTTGAGGGAAAATCTGTACACCACAATTGAGCGCGACCATAAGAAACGAAAAAAAGGAAAGTCGGTTTCGAAATAATTGATGGCTGCCCCACAAATGATGTTGTGTCGTGGATCAGCCGTTAGCAGCTATTCTCCACAGAACATGGTTCACAAAAATTGGTTTCCACACAAGTTCATTTACACCGCAACGGAAAACCATTATTCGCTAGGAGCCTACGGAGAAATCTCCGCTGATAAGATACTATAGATGAGCATACTAAGATGTCTTTGATGTACAGATACAAATACACGGATCCAGCTGCAATTTACTCTTTTTTTTTTCTAAATTGAGTAACACGGAGACCACTGCTGGTAGAGAGAGAGACTGCTAATAGAGTCGCGACGTCCCATTTTTTTGGTGAGGTACCAGGCAACTTGGCCGGTATGGGATAAAGTGAAGATAATCCATGTGATAAGGAAAAAAATGTGTCCACTGCTATGAAATTATGTATCGCAGCGAATGCGTTGATTTTTGAAAGAAAAAAAAAACCTGAAAACCACATGGTGGACTGAAAATTATTCCCTGTAATATAAATTAATTACATATTCCCTGAATACGTAATAAATCAGGAACTTAAATAAAAGTTTTTGAAATGGCATTTTTTTAAAGGCAAACAGACAAACCTGCGCTTCCCCAGTACACAGTGACACCGATAATGGTATCAAAAGACAACACGGCACTAAGTAGAGCAGCGCTGGCTGGGCCGCCTGTAATAGGAAAAGAACTGTTTTTAAAAAAAAGTTAACCAACCGGATAATAACTTACTTTGAAATGATGCATAACAAGCATGGTGATTAGAAGACCAAGTGCATATGCCATCACAGTGATAGAGAAAAAATATCTAGGTGAAAACGTTCTCAAAGACAAAGAAAGCATATAGAAGTGGATTTCAACTTTTAAATATTCTGAGCTTACCGCCTTCCTTGTTTTTTCGCATCCTTTTCGCCAATTCTATGATCAAATCTTCTAAGCAAAGCAATAAATATCCCCGGAATGACAATGTCACCAAGTCCTAAAAGATGTTTAATCTTATATTTACAGTACTTTGGAAAGTACTCACTCCGTCAGAAATGGATGGAATTGACTTCTCTCTTTAGTCACCTTTTTTATTTATTACTTATTCTCTTTATGGTAGGGTATAGTGTGAAATATGTTCACAATGGTGCTGAGATATTTGCAAAACTCCGGAAAGCAGATGCTGGCGGTGGGGATCGAACACACTGTTGCCCTTTCCGGGGGATAACGCGTTCACCACAATAGCAGGCGCGTCCTTCGTTTCGCCTTTCTCTCAGCTGCTCGCATTCCAACAATTTCGGAGGGATAACGAAACTAATTAAGGAGGCAACGGATCCAATAATTATTTGCTCACATAACGCAAGTCCATATATTATGACGTTGAAAACTCGAACAATCACTTAGAAATGATCAACTCTACCACTGATAGAAAGCTTTACAATTCATCCTATTGATCACAATCAAACGACATCGTAATGCTTACCTAACATACTATGCTTATTGGCATCTTGCCATCCGTGTCTAAGAATATCTAGTGGGAACAGCAAAAGAATAGGAGCATCAATTCCTTTCGCAACCGAGGTCATCACATCAGTTGCAAACACCCAAAAAATATCATAGATGAAGAGACCAGCAAGAAGTAGAGACCCAGCCTGAAAAGGATTTGACAAGTAGTCTATCAACATTCATATTAATATAGCTGATTCAACAGACCTTGAAGCTACTCAAATGAAGATTTTCGATTCCATATATAGAAAATGCGATCCCAATGATATTATTTGTAATCCAATGCCTTCGAAACAAATGTGAAACACCGACCAGTAGACAGACTGATATAGCGACTATGTCGTGAGTATCTATCTCCAGTTTAAACAAGTATTTCTAAACGGTATATTCACAATTATAACTCACTCACACCGAATGGCATGCAACCATTAACTTCGCACTTCTAAATATATTTGCATAAATCCCATACACGTTCACTTTCTTTCTAGCCTTCTCTTTTTCCCAGTTCAATTCAGGTTAAGGCTGTGGAACGCTTTTGTTGTTGTTGTTTTTGCATTGAACTAATGGTTTTCCTAGAACGGATTTTTTATCAGAAGTGGTACCAAAACCCATTTTTATACAGCTTGTAGTCCTTCGAGTGAGTTTATTCCTTTCTAGAAAAGCCACCAAACATTCGATCTACCAAAGCACATGACTGCCTGTGGTGAACATCCATGAACGCCCTAACTTTCCAGGTAAACCTCATTCAACCAGTATCTAAGATATCAGTGAGAGGAGACGACTACATATCGTCAAATCACCGCCCAACTTATATACATGAAGATGACTACTTCCACTGATTAACATTTCAATGAACCAAACGAATGGAAAAGGTGCAGGAAACCACATATAGTGATGAGCCAAGTATTTAGGTAGATGGCAAGAAAAGAAAGGAACGAAAGGAACGATAGAAAAGTTAATAGCGTAGCAGTGACTGCTTTTGCTTAACATATTCGGGCCAAAACTGATTTTTCGGCAACTACCGAGGTGTGTTTGATAACTAGGCACTGGACAAGTTGAGGATGCAGCAAACACAAATAAGAAATTTTTCCAAAATGCTATTTTAACTTTCAATTTGTTAAAATGTAGCATTATAAACTAAAAAGTATATTAACACTTTTAGAAATTTTAAACCAAAAGCGGTTGTCGCTTGCAAACAACAACCATGCAATCGAGCACTATATTTGTCAATTTCTCCGAAATCTCGAATAATCGCTTCAGTGTCTGAAATACGGTCATCGACAATGAAAGCCAAGAACATACGTTTCACAACCCCCAAAAGACCAGAGTTTCATCGCTACTCAATACAAAAAATGTTGCAGCCAACTGGGAACTATCTGTGGATCCTAGCCTTGTTTATCTCAGTAAGGGTCAATATGAACAGAGTTCTACTTGCTTAAAGTTGAAATGCTCAATTATTTTTGCGAAACAGTGGACTGAAATGCATATATGTTGACAGTAGTGGATTAGTACAGTGGTTAGAGGCGCCCCGCAATACACAAGGGATCGACTCAACGCCCCAGGGTCACCAAGCCTTCCATCCCTCCGGGGTCGGAAAATTAGCAGCAGACCCTTCTCGAAGGATAGTAACACTAGCTAGATACATCGGTAAGCCATTGCGATTCATTGTATGGGAAGTATACGCACTCAATCAACTCTAAGCATGCTTAATGAAGTCAAATGCATGGCGCATCCTTCAGCTTTATCCTTTATTTTATTTTCGTGTTGAAGACGTAAAAATAGAAACAGTGCAGCATCATTTTCGCTTGTTTCTTTTAAAATCTCTCGCACTTTACACCTGAAAACAGCACGTACGAAATCTTTCTTATTTGCTTCCATTATGTCTCCTTCGTCCATTTCTTTCATCCCTTGTCGTAGCGATAGGAAGTACGGGAGGTTCAGACGAGGCCGACGGTTTCCGATAGGTAACAAGGAAAGAAAACTTGAAAACATCGGCTTCAGTAAAGCAGCAAGAGCAACACAACCTAAAAAGTAAGCATAAAGTATAATACTATACTATACTTTACACTTATAAGTAGTTACCTTCCCAGCAAATAAGAACAAGAAGCAATTTGATGATGTGATCCTTTGTAACAGAAGGAACATACTCAAGATACGTTTTAGCTGATTCTGGGACTTTTTCCCACAACCTGAATTACTGAATATATGAGGCATGAGGCAATGAGTGATCTTGGTACTTTTTGTAATAATCTAAATTATTGGTCGTACTACCTTGTAGTATTGATCACTAAAGTCTATTAAAACTTTCACAACGGCGTTTAAGATAGCGTCTGTTGCGGACTGGATGACGTTCAATTTTCATTGTGCTCACTGCGACACCTATGGATGTCACCACGGCCATTCCGGCAGTTTTTATGCAGCTCCGACTCCACTCAGCGTCATGTCCGTTCAATAAATCGGCTTTCCACTGCGTTTCGTAAAAATTCCTGCGCTTTTGTTATCCCATGTCTGCACCATGGTCTTTTTTACACGCTCCGATGTTATTGGCGCATATGCAATTGCCGTGTGTGAAGAAAAAGAATTCGTCCACTAGGCAAACATAGTGCTGCTAGCATTTAATAAAGTTGTATTGCAAGAAATATTACGACGTTTACCTTGTTTTTGACATCTCATTCCCCACAATACACAAAAGTGTGTAAACAGTGTAAATAGCAGTGATGAGTTACCCGACCAACGGTTTACCGCCTCATCGTGGCTGGGAGGTGTCCCTGGTTGTCGGAGTGCGACGTACAGCGAGGGATTCATCCCCTGACAGTGCCTCCCAAGCTGAAAAGGAGTCCGGAGTTTCCATCAGGAAGCCTAGCTAAGAGTAAACAAATACCAGGATCCACCACCGTCCTGGTATCAAAGTCGCATGGTGGTAAACTTCCTTCTGAACCACAAGGGCTGCGACTGCTTGTGGTGGTGAAGACCTGGGGCAGACTTTGGACAGTCTGACCTCGGCACTCCAGGGAACTACAACGGCTCAACCAGCAAATCTCCGAAAAGTAAAGAATATGCTGGCGGCCGCGCAACCAGTATAGGAAGAATTATGTACTATGTAGTTCCAAAAATTTGTAGTGAAAAAGTCAACAATAGAATTTTTGAAACGCTGACAAATAGAACTTAATGAACTGATCCATTCAAGAGAATACCAGGTTCTTAATAAATGAATACGATTTCTCGACAATCAGAGTAATCACGGACATGAGAAAACGTTCAAATTCGTCCAAGTGTTTTTTGTTTGTTTAAAACTGAACGTACACATCGCATCGAAATCGTTCCATATTGGATCAAATGTTTTAAATCTGACAAAAAATACAATTTATTTATAAAAACCTTTGAGTCGATCAAGTATATTTTTTCTTTCAAAAGATGTGGAAATCCTGTAATGTCGCGAAAAAACTAGCCGTAATAGGCAGGGCCAAAAACTTCAGCAAAGTTCAGAATTAGGAGAATATCTGTTTCATGCGATGGAAGGTCGTTAACGTATTAAGAAATATTACCGTGCATAAGGGCTCGAACTATCATTTCTCGCAAGACTACTATTTAGAAGAGCTGAGTACGCTGGAGGGAGATACGTCCCTCCTAATGCCTTGATCCACTCCCGACCATCGGGCCTAAAATAGGATATCAAAAGTAGAAATGAACGCTACTGTAAATGATAAGAAATATTACTCCATACTTAAAGAATATATAAAGCGTGAATAACACAATAGAAGCCATGAAGGGAAATTTCTTCGCCTCGGCCACTGATATTGACGCCTGGAAACATTCTATTTTGCTACAATAAATTAGTCATCTAACGTTGCTTTAAACTACTTCTAGGATTCATATATACTCCTAAGCAGAAAAAATCCGAGGAACCTCTATCAGTTGTTTCTTGCTCATCTGTCGTTTGACAAAATTTGAAGAGCGCACACCACCGATAATGATACACAACAATGACATTGCATATAAAGAGCACGATGTCATAGCCTAAAAAAGAATAACTTTGCTGTAGAACTAAGGAAACTAGACTCAACTGAACATTTCTTTACAAACACCCAGCAAACACCCTTTCCTGCTTAGGTAATTATTACGATTTAAAGCAATATTTTCAACAACGACTTTCACTTAAACTCGGCACGACCCCTATAATGGCGGCTACGACACCGAAATGTTTGCTACAACAAAACCTTACAATAACCTCTTATAAGCATCTCAATTAAGCAGAATATTAACTATCCATGCAAAGATTAGATGCAAATAGACATTGGATGCCTTCCACTATTTAAGTTCCCACAACGGGTGTTCATACGTGTCGGACTGCGATCTACAACGGGGGAGGGGGTCATTCCACCAGTAGGGCTTCCCAAGCTGAGAAGGAATCCGACGTTTCCATCAGGAGGCCGAAGAGTAAACTGATAGCAGAATTCATCATCGTCTTCGTGTCAAACAAGTCGCATTATGGCAAAATTTCTTCTGATCCACAAGGGCGACAACTACCTGTTGTGGTGACGACCTGTGGTGGACTTTGGCCAGGCTGACCTCGATACTGCACGGAAACACCATGTCTAAACCAGCAAAACCCCAAAAAATGGAGAATATGCTGGAGTTCGCAAAACCGGTGAGGATGGGCGTCCAAGTACCCAAGTAAGTACTTGTTTAAGAACATCAGAAACGAACCACTCAGCCTATGTATCGCAAATGATGTGTAGCGCATTGTGCTTCATAGAAAATCACCTGAAGTTTATTTCACTTTTGTAAACCACTTTGAGAGTACACTAATCAGCACGAGAAAATTGATATTGCTTGTACTGTGACAACACAGAACACGGAAAAGTGCCGTCAATTCAAGATGACCTTAAGGTGGCATACACTAATCTTTCCCATCGTTTTCGTTTCTTTTAGACCGCTTCACACGCTATATTTATAGGATAGGTCAACGATGGGCAATGAAAGCGATTCTGATTTGGTCTCTTTCATCGGAAACTGTTTATGAACAGCCCATACTTTCAGTGCCCTCAAAGGGTTTGTCCCCTTTCACAATTTATACTCTAACTTCGAATGAAGTTAGCCTAAAAGTAAGATTCTTTTCACACAAACTGACTACATCACAATACACTAAAGTAATATCTTTGCCCATTGCAATGACTCTGTGTCGCCACTAGCCATAATAATACGCCTGTGAATAGATTTAGTAGTGTCACATTAGTAGACCAGTGTCGATTGGAATCGCGTCTGATCTGTGGGAAAGTCGCAGCGACGCAATACTGGTAACAGTCATTGGGTTAAATAACATAAAAATTTCAGCAGCAGACCCACACAGAACCAACAGTTCTGAGGGCATTCGTCACTTACCGATGATGCTCTGCCACTTCGCATATGGTGGGATGGAGAGTTAAAGGCTTTTCTTAAGAAAAAAAATCGATCCGTCGAGCTACATTCGTTGAACATTGTTCAACATTCATCAGCAGCTCATTTATAGTACAGTTAGACTATAGAACATGTTGAAGATCGCGTCGTACACCAATTGGATGCTTCCCCACAAGAGCAGAGATTTTATCTAGCTAATCCAAATATACGCGAATGGCACCTTTAGGTAGAAAACTAGTTGAGAGAAAAGCAAAGCAAGGGCCTCAGCGGTGAAGTGTGTAGCATGCGAGCAACCGTAGAGGGTAATCGTGGTTCAATCTGGCATGCGTCCAACTTTTGCGAATATCTCAGCATCATTGTGGTTGTATTTCACATCATACTCTGCTGTGATGATTAAAGTCATGCCCAATTGTTAATGGGATACCACACGAAGAGACAGTACTACTACAGTACCAAGTGAAGTTCATTTACTGCTGCAAACCGGTCGATCAATAAACCGACCTGTAATAAACAACGCTCCTGAAGACTTACATCTACAGGAGGGTATTTTACTTTACTTTTACAAAGTAAGAATCCACGGGAAAACCTGTATGTGGACGAGATATTAATCAATAAGTTCCCATTAATTCAAGCAAACTGCTTTGTATAATGAATGATAACGAAACTATAAGTGGAGAATGTTTAAGCCAAGCTGACCCACAAACCTGTTCCTCGAATGTGAACGTTATGTTGGCACTGATGTTCGCCGAAACTGGAGGCGCTGTGCCTGCCATTGTGACCCAACCGTTAGATGGAAGGTCACCAAAACACAAGAAAAGAAGACCTGTAGATGAACGGCTGTAAAACTCGTAACATACGATTACATGCGTTGAACGAAAGCAGATACTCTGTAATCACCACTGAAACACTTCCGCTTGTCTCATTTGAAACCCATAAGGTGATTTGCGACGTCCATATTCAGATAATAAGTTAGCCAAAATTATCGCTTAGAATAATGCAATTTCACAATAAATTTACATTTTAAGGGCACTTCATGGCACGTATTCATGTGGAAAGATGGATGGTCAACAACACATTCTGGGTGGAATGCGCAGCAGGCGCTGCTCTCTACGTTCTCCCCTGAACGCTTTCCTTTGCATGTGACTCAGCGAAACACATGCAACAAGCATGACGGACTGAACCCACGGAAGTCTGGAAGCCTAGGATCCTTCGTATCGAAATCATACAAGAAGTCGGTTCTCCTTGACATACTTCCAGAACAGAGGCACCATGGTGCTATATGTACTTATCACATATATCCATAGACTTCTAACTACGTTTACTACGAAAAACTAGTAAGTGAAAAGGCTTAAGGAGATGAGAAGTGCCACAGGACAACACGTGTAAGCAGCGTAGCGATTAGCACCGCCCCTCGTCAACCATTGGCGCGCATTGCCACGGATACGTCTCTGATTGGACACCGCGTCTGCTGACCGGTCTCGACACGCCTGCAAACCACGCACACTCTGCGGTCGGTTGAAAATGCGTGAGACAAGTAGAGAGTCTGGACACCGCGAGCCGCAGGTGAGGTAGGAGGGCGTGGTCGGTCGCTGTTCGAAGGGGAGGTCTATTTGTGCGCGTACAGTGACGGAAGTTGGTGTTGAGTCGGCGGAATGAAGTCTCGTCTTCTTCTCGTGGCTGTCGTCGGCTTAGCCGTCAACCTTGGTGAGTTAATCTTCAGTAGAAATGCACCTCGTCGAAGTACTTGTGGCATAGTTAATGTGCTGCTGAGTGATTTTTCGAGTTCCGATGATGTGCGATTGTGGCGATTGTGCTCAAATTGCTTTCGTACCGACAAAATTTGTCCCTCGATTGGCTGTGTGTTCTCCTTTTTGAAAAGCTTTGTTTCTGGGTTATTTGTTGACGAACGTTTTGCGTTGTCGGTAAGTCCAAAGGGAAGGATTTCTTTTGCCGTACTTTACAACACCAAACATTTCCTCCTAACTGGCTGAAATGATTTTTCAGTACCTGGTTAAGCGATTTTATAGTAATATTAATATTATGGTTATTATCTTTTCTTTAGCGTCTCACAACTCGTGTGTTTTTGCCGAGGATCCGTTAGAAACTGGAGAGACAGAAGAAGAGAAAAATACTGGCGGCGATTCCACTCAACGGTGGGTTTTATTTTACATATCTATGGACTCGAAATTCAACTTCTTAAAAGGATAAAGTGACAAAAAGGATTAAACCTTCGGCCTTGATCAATCCCTGAGGGACAGGCCATGCATTCGCCTCCACCAAGCATTCCTAGAGGTGTTTGAATATATGTCTGGCCTTTACAATGACTCGCGGTGGCCTGCCGATGTATCAAGCCAGTGCTGCTATCCTCCCAGACAAGTCTGCTACCAATTTGCCGACCCCGGAGGGGATGGAAGGGTTGAGCCTGCGGCGCGGGATCGACAGCATGTGTATCGCATGGCGCCGCTAACCACTACGTTACATGCGCCTCCAAATGCTTTGAAGAATACGGAGACAAATTTTCACAGATTCACTAACGTGACACCAATCGACTTCATAGTTTCGATGCCGCAGTCCCATAACTGTTAATTCTTTTGGAAATTCGGTTGAAAAACTAATCCTTAGTGTTTCTTAGCAGTTGTAGTTTTCTAGCAAGTGTGCTTAGATAGGATTCTTGACAGCCATATTACGGAAAAAGCAGAAAGGGGAAAACAAATGTGGTATATCTACTGAGGTGATTTTAATGCACCTGCAGGGCACTATTCCCTTAGATGGGCATAAGATATGTTTTTCTTTTATACATTACAATATGGAAAATCCAAGCTTGCACATCACTACTTGCTAGCATATTTGATGGAGCAGTTTAGTAGTAAGACACCATTGAGATTCTCGTCCAATCGTGTTCCTTACGCTTATAAAGGTGAAAACTTTGAACACAATAATTTGTTTTTCGAAGCGGTCGACTTCCCGATAACTTCTACTTTTTGAAATGGACTAGTATGTGGTAGCATTATCCGGTGACAAACCTATATCCTCCTAAATAAATTTTGAATAAGTGGGAAGTCACTGGGCAACTTCCACAAAGGTGGTGATGTTTGCCGTACCAGGTCGTATGAGAAGTGTGTCCTTTGTTTGATTAAGAGCCGCGATTCTGTCCTAATCGCAAGCGAATTACGCCTAGATTTGTTTCTTTTGTTGACGTTGTTATTCTGATGTTAACTTTACAGTGAGGAGAATGTTATTAAAATCGAAGGATTATCTGCCGAACAAGTCAAAGAGATGCGTGCGAAAGCAGAGCAGCACGAATTCCAAGCTGAGGTATGTTATGTAGCATTGTTACAAAGTCTTTTCATGAGCAATCGCGTTACATAGGATTCTTGCCGTTTAGGTAAACCGTATGATGAAATTGATTATCAATTCTCTCTACCGCAATAAAGAGATATTCCTCCGTGAGCTGATATCTAACGCAGCAGATGCTCTGGATAAAATCCGGCTCACTTCTCTAACTGATCCCAGTGCTTTGCAAACGAATGATGACTTGAGTATCAGAATCAAGGTGAGCATGTTTATATAACCGTTAGCACTTTAGTTTATAGAAAGGTGTGGTAAATCTATGGTTTTGTTAGGCCGATCGGGAGAACAGGTATATATATATCATACTGAAGACGTCCAAGGGAACCTCTTAGGTTGGATTTGCGGAACGTATCGAATCTGTCCTTCGGCAATCTCTTGACGTGGATCCTGACGCGGAGGTCGAAGCAGAACCAGTCATTGAAGACAGACAGGATTCCAAAGGTACCTCCGCTGAGGAAGGAACCCAAGTAGAAGAGGAACACTCCGAGCTCTAGACAGCTACCCTTTGCGTTATACCCTTGGCATTTGCGTACAGTTATTATTAATAGGCTGTGCCATGTTGTGATTAAGAGACTGTGTCCCTTGTACCCACATCGTCTCAATGATACGGTTTTCTGAATGATAACGAAACTATAAGTGGAGAATGTTTAAGCCAAGCTGACCCACAAACCTGTTCCTCGAATGTGAACGTTATGTTGGCACTGATGTTCGCCGAAACTGGAGGCGCTGTGCCTGCCATTGTGACCCAACCGTTAGATGGAAGGTCACCAAAACACAAGAAAAGAAGACCTGTAGATGAACGGCTGTAAAACTCGTAACATACGATTACATGCGTTGAACGAAAGCAGATACTCTGTAATCACCACTGAAACACTTCCGCTTGTCTCATTTGAAACCCATAAGGTGATTTGCGACGTCCATATTCAGATAATAAGTTAGCCAAAATTATCGCTTAGAATAATGCAATTTCACAATAAATTTACATTTTAAGGGCACTTCATGGCACGTATTCATGTGGAAAGATGGATGGTCAACAACACATTCTGGGTGGAATGCGCAGCAGGCGCTGCTCTCTACGTTCTCCCCTGAACGCTTTCCTTTGCATGTGACTCAGCGAAACACATGCAACAAGCATGACGGACTGAACCCACGGAAGTCTGGAAGCCTAGGATCCTTCGTATCGAAATCATACAAGAAGTCGGTTCTCCTTGACATACTTCCAGAACAGAGGCACCATGGTGCTATATGTACTTATCACATATATCCATAGACTTCTAACTACGTTTACTACGAAAAACTAGTAAGTGAAAAGGCTTAAGGAGATGAGAAGTGCCACAGGACAACACGTGTAAGCAGCGTAGCGATTAGCACCGCCCCTCGTCAACCATTGGCGCGCATTGCCACGGATACGTCTCTGATTGGACACCGCGTCTGCTGACCGGTCTCGACACGCCTGCAAACCACGCACACTCTGCGGTCGGTTGAAAATGCGTGAGACAAGTAGAGAGTCTGGACACCGCGAGCCGCAGGTGAGGTAGGAGGGCGTGGTCGGTCGCTGTTCGAAGGGGAGGTCTATTTGTGCGCGTACAGTGACGGAAGTTGGTGTTGAGTCGGCGGAATGAAGTCTCGTCTTCTTCTCGTGGCTGTCGTCGGCTTAGCCGTCAACCTTGGTGAGTTAATCTTCAGTAGAAATGCACCTCGTCGAAGTACTTGTGGCATAGTTAATGTGCTGCTGAGTGATTTTTCGAGTTCCGATGATGTGCGATTGTGGCGATTGTGCTCAAATTGCTTTCGTACCGACAAAATTTGTCCCTCGATTGGCTGTGTGTTCTCCTTTTTGAAAAGCTTTGTTTCTGGGTTATTTGTTGACGAACGTTTTGCGTTGTCGGTAAGTCCAAAGGGAAGGATTTCTTTTGCCGTACTTTACAACACCAAACATTTCCTCCTAACTGGCTGAAATGATTTTTCAGTACCTGGTTAAGCGATTTTATAGTAATATTAATATTATGGTTATTATCTTTTCTTTAGCGTCTCACAACTCGTGTGTTTCTGCCGAGGATCCGTTAGAAACTGGAGAGACAGAAGAAGAGAAAAATACTGGCGGCGATTCCACTCAACGGTGGGTTTTATTTTACATATCTATGGACTCGAAATTCAACTTCTTAAAAGGATAAAGTGACAAAAAGGATTAAACCTTCGGCCTTGATCAATCCCTGAGGGACAGGCCATGCATTCGCCTCCACCAAGCATTCCTAGAGGTGTTTGAATATATGTCTGGCCTTTACAATGACTCGCGGTGGCCTGCCGATGTATCAAGCCAGTGCTGCTATCCTCCCAGACAAGTCTGCTACCAATTTGCCGACCCCGGAGGGGATGGAAGGGTTGAGCCTGCGGCGCGGGATCGACAGCATGTGTATCGCATGGCGCCGCTAACCACTACGTTACATGCGCCTCCAAATGCTTTGAAGAATACGGAGACAAATTTTCACAGATTCACTAACGTGACACCAATCGACTTCATAGTTTCGATGCCGCAGTCCCATAACTGTTAATTCTTTTGGAAATTCGGTTGAAAAACTAATCCTTAGTGTTTCTTAGCAGTTGTAGTTTTCTAGCAAGTGTGCTTAGATAGGATTCTTGACAGCCATATTACGGAAAAAGCAGAAAGGGGAAAACAAATGTGGTATATCTACTGAGGTGATTTTAATGCACCTGCAGGGCACTATTCCCTTAGATGGGCATAAGATATGTTTTTCTTTTATACATTACAATATGGAAAATCCAAGCTTGCACATCACTACTTGCTAGCATATTTGATGGAGCAGTTTAGTAGTAAGACACCATTGAGATTCTCGTCCAATCGTGTTCCTTACGCTTATAAAGGTGAAAACTTTGAACACAATAATTTGTTTTTCGAAGCGGTCGACTTCCCGATAACTTCTACTTTTTGAAATGGACTAGTATGTGGTAGCATTATCCGGTGACAAACCTATATCCTCCTAAATAAATTTTGAATAAGTGGGAAGTCACTGGGCAACTTCCACAAAGGTGGTGATGTTTGCCGTACCAGGTCGTATGAGAAGTGTGTCCTTTGTTTGATTAAGAGCCGCGATTCTGTCCTAATCGCAAGCGAATTACGCCTAGATTTGTTTCTTTTGTTGACGTTGTTATTCTGATGTTAACTTTACAGTGAGGAGAATGTTATTAAAATCGAAGGATTATCTGCCGAACAAGTCAAAGAGATGCGTGCGAAAGCAGAGCAGCACGAATTCCAAGCTGAGGTATGTTATGTAGCATTGTTACAAAGTCTTTTCATGAGCAATCGCGTTACATAGGATTCTTGCCGTTTAGGTAAACCGTATGATGAAATTGATTATCAATTCTCTCTACCGCAATAAAGAGATATTCCTCCGTGAGCTGATATCTAACGCAGCAGATGCTCTGGATAAAATCCGGCTCACTTCTCTAACTGATCCCAGTGCTTTGCAAACGAATGATGACTTGAGTATCAGAATCAAGGTGAGCATGTTTATATAACCGTTAGCACTTTAGTTTATAGAAAGGTGTGGTAAATCTATGGTTTTGTTAGGCCGATCGGGAGAACAGGCTCCTTCACATAACAGATTCCGGAATAGGAATGACTAAGGACGAACTGATGAGCAATCTTGGAACAATCGCTCGATCAGGCACTGCGGAGTTTTTGTCGAAGTTGATGGAGAGTTCCACTTCTACAGAAATGCAACAGGTATTCTGCTTATTTTGTTTTTCATAGCAAGAATGAATCTCACTAGGAATTCCAGGATCTGATTGGACAGTTTGGTGTTGGATTCTACTCCGCTTTTCTGGTTGCTGACCGCGTAGTCGTTACTACTAAGAGCAATGATGATGAACAATATATTTGGGAGTCAGATTCCGGTAGCTTTAGCATTATGAAGGACCCACGTGGCAATACTCTCAAGCGTGGGACACAGATTACCTTACATATGAAAGAAGAAGCTAACGATTTCCTGGAACCCGACACTTTGAAGAACCTTGTGGAAAAATACTCTCAATTTATCAATTTCAACATTTACTTGTGGCAATCTAAGACTGAAACCGTCGATGAGCCAATCGAGCTGGAGGCCGAGAAAACTGGAGAAGATGGTGCTGTTGAAGAAGAAAAGGAAGATAAGAAAACAAAAAAAGTTGAGAAAACAACTTGGGATTGGGATCGCGTGAATAACGTAAAGCCTATTTGGATGCGAAAGCCCAGCCAAGTAGAGCCAGAGGAGTATGACGAATTCTACAAAAGTATTACGAAAGATATCGAGAAACCCTTGGCACATGTTCATTTTACTGCAGAAGGCGAGGTGTCGTTCAGATCGATTCTGTATGTTCCAAAGCGGTCACCGAATGACATGTTCCAAAACTACGGAAAGGTTATTGAGAATATCAAGCTGTATGTCCGGCGAGTATTCATTACAGATGATTTCGCCGATATGTTACCGAAGTATCTTGCGTTTATCCGTGGTATTGTTGACTCAGACGATCTCCCACTTAATGTTTCTCGCGAGAATCTGCAACAGCATAAGCTTCTAAAGGTAATCAAGAAGAAACTAGTACGCAAGGTATTGGATATGCTTAAGAAATTAGAAGGGACACAGTTTGATGACTTTTGGAGTGAGTTTAGTACTAATATTAAACTTGGAGTGATGGAGGATCCAAGTAACCGCATCAGGCTTGCTAAGCTCCTGAGGTAAGCTCGGTGGTGGAATGTTTTTCAGTACACTTTACCATATCTGTGTATGTAATTACAGATTTGCGTCTTCTGCGGATAAGGAGAAACTCACATCTCTGACAGATTACGTACAACGTATGAAGGAGAAGCAGGGGAAGATTTATTACATGGCTGGGACCTCACGGAAAGAAGTGGAGAACTCACCCTTCGTTGAGCGACTTATCGCCAAAGGATATGAGGTAATAATTGGGTACCCAAACTACCTTAGCAGTTTGGTACCCAATTATTTTTGTGTTGGTAGATAAGTCATTTCCATTTGAACTACGACTACTAACTGTTAGTTACCTGTTACTTAAACACAGTTAATTTAGGTTTTGTACCTTACTGAGGCTGTAGATGAGTATTGTGTGCAAGCGATGCCAGAGTTTGAAGGAAAGAAGTTCCAAAATGTTGCAAAGGTACATGTGTATAATGTATTTGAGCGATTAGAATATTGATATCATATATCATTAAAGATATCTTCCTCATTTTTGTTTAACTTTATTAGAAGTTAACTATGCAGGAAGGAGTGAGCATTGACGATTCCGAAACGGACAAAGAAGCGTTTCAAGCTCTGGAGAAAGAATTTGAACCTCTAACAACATGGCTCAAAGAGACTGGTCTCAAGGTTCCTTTTCGAATAAACATTATAAACTCATATAAACTCTAATATTAGAAAGCATGTCGCTTTATGTATACTACATTTGCAGTTTCTAGGATAGAGACTACCACTTTGTTACTTTATAGGGTCTAATTGAAAAGGCGGTTGTATCACAGCGACTCGTAAAATCTCCATCTGCTCTAGTAGCCTCGATCTACGGTTGGTCCGGGAATATGGAGCGCATCATGAAGAGTCAGGCTTATGCGAAGTCCAAGGACCCTACTCAAGATTTCTATGCGAACCAGAAGAAAACGTTCGAGATAAATCCTCGACACCCAGTTGTGAAGGAATTGATGCGGCGAGTCATTGCTGACAAGAAGGACCAAAAAGCAAAGGATACAGCTCTCCTTTTGTTCGAGACTGCTACGCTCAGATCAGGATATTCTTTTTTTTTCATTTGTTATTATCCTAATGTATGTTTATCTAATTTAAATAATCGTGGCCAGTTGTTCTGGAATTCCTTCTAAAAATCCTATGAATTTTGACAAGTACTGGAAAACATGGATACTTACTTGTATACTTGGACCGCCCATCCTCACTGGTTGTGCAGGCCCTAGCATATCCTCCATCTTTCGGAGTTTTGCTGGCTTATCCATTGTGGTACCCTGGAGTCCAGAGGCCAATCTAGCCAGTCTGTCACATGTCGTCACCACCACTCCAGGGGATAGCCGACCTTATGGATCAGATGGAGATTTGCCACGTGACTCGTTCGATGCCAGGACAGTAATGGATCTTGGTATTGGTTTACTGCTAACTGAGATTCCTGACCCGGGCTCTTTCTCAGCTTGGGAGGCCTAGCCTGGGGATGAATCCCCCGTTGCACATCGCAGTCCGACACTCAGGAACACTTCCCAGCCACAATGTGGCGGTAAACCGTTGGGAGGGCACAGCATAGTCATGCCGATTATCACTTGGTAGCTTCTTGGAACATAATCGGTTTTGCTGGGAGTGTAACTTTAGCAAATAATATCTATTGCTGCGACGAAGTCGTTACGTACAAGGTGCATTTTGATGCTTCATCTAACGATGATCTATATACAAATCTCATGCATAGCAAGTGTACTTCGCAGTCAAGGATTTTCACTTCTTTTACAAGTTTAGAGGACTCAAGATATCCATATAAAGTCGTAGTACACAAAAGACAGGTAGCTTTACCAGAATGGTAGAAAGAAAAATGACTTTAGTCATCCAATGTTAAAACCACATGACGCATCTAAATGAAAAGCTGATTGACGCATCGTGTGAATAAAGAGGGATTCTCAGCTGCCAACAGTTCCATGAAATTCGGAACCTGTAAAAAGTGAGCCTTCGTCTTGCGAAACTATTCTCGAATTGTATTATGTTGTTACGCACGGTATCCATAATCAACATAACCATCTCCAATGTTGGACAGTCTGGTGCGCAGCTTGTATTAGTACATCTAATCATATGTGAAGACGAGTCCTTACCCTGGAAAAGTGCGGCGAATAAATTAACAGGACTTGTCACCTAACTTCAAAACCTAAATTACCCCATTGAGCCCCATACGTTTCATTGCTTCTTGTGTCGCAAGATCCCACTCCGCGTCGAATATGTTTCCTGGAGTTGGGACCGCAGCAGAAGATTCTTCAGCCTCCTGGAAAATGTTGAACGTAAAATGAATGCTGTGCTACTTCTCTCATTTCTTTGAAGTACACAGTTTAGTAGGAAATAAGGCGATAGCTTGCTAAAAATGAAATGTGTGTAAATCGAGTAAGTATGGAAGAGAACTAGAACCGAAATAGTTGGTGACGTTGGATGCAAAGCACATGTGTCTCCCTGTGCGAAACTTTCGTCGGGTAGATCAACCTTGAAATACATGAACAATATTGCGAATTCCTAAGAATTAACTTCCTAACGAAATGAGCAATATAGAAAAAAGACTTGTGAACCTCATTTGGCTCTTGATCTCCAACAGAAACAACAACGAAGGGAGTTCGAGCATGGCGTGCTGCTTGCTTGGTGTGCGGAAGGGATCGCATCACCCATACTACTGCACTAGATAAGACAAATTCTCAAAACCTAACAAAAACATAGCAAATCAAAGTACAACAACGTGACTGTTATTCACATCTGCAGGTTCACAAGTCATACTTCGTACCAACCTGGAATTTCCTTTCGCAAGTGAGATATGCGTTCCCATATCAATCAATCCAAATAAGTCATGCTCGAGGAAGCAATCGAAAGCGACCGATCTTACCACGGAAATCCGAAAAGCTCTCTTAATGTCTTGTATAAAGAAAAACGACCAATATAGTCTTCCATGTACAATAACTACAACTTAGAACATAAATAATAAGACTGGAATACACGCGCAAACTATGACTTTCTTTCCTGACTGTATGCCTTACTGTAGAACCTTAAGTTGCGGTGTACTTTTGAAAAATTAACCTTGCAGAACCTAATAAAGGCTTCGAAAGGGCGCTTTTAATGAAAAAGTCGTATCATACATTACCTAACAAGTATGGAGTATTGGCAAAGTGAGTAAATGCGCAAAGCTGACTAGTACAGGAAAAGCCCACTGTCATGTGTAAGGGCGCTTCCTAACAATAACGCATAGATCTGGTAACTCGCCATGTTGAAATATAAACATAGCAGGAAGTCGCACAAATGTATTATTCAATTTTGAACCTAAGTAGATAAAGCCTCCAGAGACTTTTTAGCCAAAATCTCTTTTTCTTCAGAACTGGTACTAGAAAAGTCTATATATTTTTACAATTGAATTAGCTGTTTCACAGCTTTTGTCACTTACTTCCCAACAGCTACGACAAAAACTGGGTTCATAAGACCTATAAAATCATCTATTACCACCAAAACGGAGAGTTCTAAAGCAAGGCTACTCACGGAGAGAGCTGTAAAGAATCCGTCGGAACTCACGAAATGTAAAGCAAGGAATAGGATAAGGCTGAATGGGTTCATCATAACAGCTAATTCACGGTTAATATCTGTAACCTTGGAGTAACAAGGGACGGATAGCATAGTAATAGTGATGTCGACCATTACGAGTATGGTGCTAGTTCGACTCCGCCCCAGGCCCACCAAGCCCTTCTTCGCTCTTGAGTCGTGTAGCGTACTTCTCAGAAAAAAAATCGCTGCTTATTAAAAGCATCAAGTTATGGTATTGTTGCTGAGTAAACTCTTTGATAACTACTCCCGCCTTCCCAGCATAGGCAATGAACTGTTGGATGCACC
>MQTX01000180.1:194470-253422 GCA_009735665.1 Angiostrongylus cantonensis | reverse complement strand
TATATATATATATATATATATATACAACACAGTGCGCATATATGCTATTACCAAACGCACATACGAATGCGCGAATTTGACTAGTTACAAAGGCAATCCAGAAAACAGAATGACTATCCATCTCCTGGATCCACAAGCAAATCAGAAGTATAAGATCGCATCCAGTCCACGTTTAACTTTTGGACTGCCTCCTGGAGACCCTCTCCGTAGCTTAGCAATTGGCTGAGGACCTTTTCTTCAAGTGAGATTAGGAATCATTTTCCAATGACATCGAAAAACGTAGACCTACGGAAGACCCGTGAAAATGTCAGGTCTTCGTCGTACAAAATTCTGACAATGTTTTCTTTTACTAGCTCCAGATGTATTAAAATCAATTACGCATTCAAGTACACAGCTGCTATGCAAACTATTATCGCATTCATAAACACGTATACATTTATATAAAAGGTATATATCAAGCCGGGAGCCAGCAGAGACAGGGAGTAAATTCTCTACGATAATTTAGGGTCATATTGCTGCGAAATGTTTTACAGCTACAAACCTTACTGGTATCGTATCATTGAATAAAACGCCGCACTTGGATATACGCCTAAAATTGAGCGCTTAAACAATTAGGAAAAACATTCTAGTCTCGATCCCTCGTCCTAATCTTACTTCATTCTCAAACCGTGGTGAGTACTGTCTACATAGCAATCAAATAAGAAAATGAAACCATGAAAAATAAAAATCAAACCTGACGATAATGAGGTGCATCAGACAGCAGTCGTTTCTCCACAGAAACAATTTCTTCATTTTTTGATAAGAAATGAATTTCAGTTACTGTGAATTTCTGTAATGATATAATACAACAGAAAAGAGGAAACGTCCTAACACCGCTTTGCCTCACATTTATTATTATTTTTAAATGCATATTTTAATCAAGAAATCATACCTTAACGTCATGGCGATACCGAGCTGAGAACTTTATGAGCTTGCCTGGGGAAATATTTTGGCATAATTTCTCGGGAACGCTTAAATGTATGTTTATATATATATACATATATATATATATATATATGTATATGCATATATTTAGATACAAATACGTACATATTTAGACATACACCCATATGTGTACATATTTACGCATATATATGTATATGTATATATATATACACATATATATATATATAAATATGCACAACTAGATATAAATGCAATATAAAAATATATATTTGCATAACATGCACATGTAAGGAAAATGAACTAACTGGAAAAAAATATCTCCATGAGCTTTGGAATAGACGGTCGAAATGTCCAAAACTACTCCATCGACATATTCCACCGCGATCTTCAAAGAAATATTCTTTAAATGCTGTAATAAGTAGAATCTTTGACACCATAAAGTCTCAACAGCACTTTGGAAAAAGCAGTGCCTAACACCCTACAACATCACTTTTAACCAACTAACGACAGCGCTAATTCTCCACAAATGGATAAAAACATAAAACTCTCAGTGTTGATCAATCCCTCAAAGATGTGCCATGCATTCGACTTTATTAAGCACCGCTGGGTGTAATTGAATGTATATTTAGCCTTCACAATTATCCGCAGTGGGCTACCGATGTGTCCAGCCATTGCTGCTATTCTCGCAGACAAATCCGCTACAAATTTGCCCACCCCTGAAGCATGGAAGGCTTGATGGACCATGGGCGCGGGAATCGATTCCACGTGTATGTCGCAGTGGCGCCTCCAACCATTGCGCTACACGCGCCCTTATACATAGATTTTACAAAAATGTAGACATAAATATGTACATAGACCACTCAGAAAATAAGGTATGTTATGATACTCCGGAAATACGCGAATGTACGGCCATACGCGCCCCAGTTTTCCACAGCTGCTCGTAATTTTTCGATGACAAAATACGTGAAATGTTGATAATCGCACAGAATTAGAGCAGACTTTAGCATTCCAACTGTGTAAAAAATTGCTCGAAATTTTATTTTTTGTAACAAATTTGTATGAGATTCGATTGTTCAACAAACCAGTTCAAGTCGAAACATAAATATTAAGAATTTTAACACAACTGCGGCGAGCGCACTCATTGAAAACGTAGTAGGAGACATTATCGTATCTTGGCAGGCCCAATTCTTCTAATTCGATTGCTTCGTTATTCAAACAACGAGCTCCGACAGAATGAAAATAACAGAAAAAATGGAAGTTTTCAGAAAATTTAGTTCGCCGCGTTATGATAAGAAATCTCAGCAACTGTTAACGGAGATTTGTATATTCGATTTGCTTCAATTGCAATTGATCGATTTGAGATCAATTCGCTTAAAGCTGAAAGCTGAGATAGTGTTGGCTATTTGTGAGCCACCCCTCTCGAAGGGTTTCACCGCCTCATCGTGGCTGGGAGGTGTTATTGGGAGTCGGGCTGTCATGTACACCAGGGGTATTTATACCCACGACAATGTCTCGCAAGCTGAGGAGTATGGTGTTCCCCTCAAGAAGCCCAGCTAAGAGTAAACCAATACTAGGATCTACTACCTTCCTGGAATCACACGAGTCGCATGGTGGCAATATCTCCCTCTTATCCACATGGGCGGCGAGTGTCTGTGGTGGTGACGACCTAGAGCAGACTTTGGCCAGGCTGGCTTCGGGATTCCAGGGAAACACAATGGTTAAACCAGCAAAACTCCGAAAAACATGAAATTATGCTGGGGAATGCAATAACAGTGAAGACGGTTCATCCAGTTATCCAATATCTATCAGTCATATATAACTTGGTGGTGGTAAACATATAAATACTGCAGTTTTACATTCTTTTGTTGACGACTAAAAGGAGGAAAGACGACAACAAAACTAATATGAATAAAAAACAACGATCGAAATTTTGTAGTGGTGAAAATGAAATATTATAAGAATGGTGCTAACATAAAAATGTTAACCACAATCAATAACCTGGTTTAATGGTAAATTTACACAACGCTGCTATCACAATCTTTTAATGTGGCTAACGTTTCTCCTTCATAGTCTTGTTCATAGCCGCAATGATTCAAGTTAAGTATAGTGCGACTGAGCATCTTACAATATCCGAGGCACCGCTACATGAAATGACTTCATTCCAGCTTGAGAATCGTCATGTATAAAAAGGGAACTGCTGGGTGAGCACAATTCATTAGTGTGGTGCTCCACTGCACTCGGTCGAACCCGAATTATCACGGTTCTGAAGAATGTGGTGAAGCCGACACACTAGCTACAATAAAGTTCTATATCTTTCCTTTATAAACTTATTACTAAATCAAGACATCCATTATTTATATCGACATTAGCAGCATTCCGCACCTGAAAAACTATACCGATACCTTGCAACCTGCCCAGAGAATAGGAGATTTACAAAGTTTGAGGAATAATGTAATCAAGCGAAGATAGGAAATAATAAAAACGTGCTTTTTAATCACACTACCTCTGCGTTTTCAAGCCATTTCTGCAGTTTTGGTGCCTTGTCAGCTTGAACATCAACTATACGGAACCGAAATTTTGACTTCGACGGTTTGTCCTCTAGTGTTACCTGTCGTCTTTCATTCATTTAAAATAGTGAACCTATATATAGCATAGCGCTACTATGAAAACTGTGATCACCACAACAGAGCTGTTTTTGTATTCCGAAAGATGGAAAAGGGCAAGAATTCCTCTGGGATCATCTACTAGTCCAAAATTAACACTTCTGTACACACCAGGATAGTCTTCATCAGCTTTTACCGCTGTTCGTAGCTGTAAAACAGTTGCTAAGAACCTTGAGAAAAGGTGTCGAATTGATAGATCTCTTTATACACAAACGCACCAAATTATTTGCACCAAGCTGAGTCTTCAAGCCCTTAGCCTTGTATTCAGTTACGATGAACTTTTTCTCATACTGATTCCACACTGCAGAAAACTCACAGTTAATTCCTAAAGAATAGAAATATCACAAACATTTCTTTTCCGCTACTAAAGATGTTGGTAAACGACGAAGTTGGACCAAAATTTTCCAGTTCATAGATTAAATTAAGCGAAAAAGCATGTTTATTATTAAAACATCGTCTGCATGCACTCGAGGTGGAACGAAACCTGTTGCAAGAGGTACGCTGTCTTTAGAATGTTTGATCAGAGCGATAACAATTTCGTATGCAAATAACTCCTTGCAGAATATCAATCTGTCCCCAGTGTACACACCCACACGGTTAACTAGTTCCTGCAACAATGAAGCAGCAAAATCAAGATCCACAGACAGAATTGTCATATGACCCATACACTATGCGCTAAATCATATTAGATGTGAAGAATGACAAAAAATACCGGTTGCCATTTAGCTACACGTGAGTATGATTCCGGTAATAAAATCTGATCAACTATTCCTTCACTATTCAATGGAATCTCCAAAATTGTGTACTTCGAATTATTGCGATTCCACGGCTGAACACTTACTATTTGATCGAACTACTCAACAAAAGCCTACTAAAGAAAAGTAGTTTGTGACTGAACGATAATGATAATCTACACTTACTGTTTGAACCGCCATGTCAGCACACTCAGTGTAAACCTGCTGGAATGAGTCGAACTCAATGCATAATCTCCCTTTCGTATCAAGAGCCAAAGTCAACCAAGCAGAAACTGGGATATTAGGAAGGATGTACTGCGATGATATTTCATCTGAAATACGATATACACGTAATACGCCACGAATGTTTATACACTTAGGAAGCGGCGTTTTCACTAATAAAGGCTAGAGTATGTGGTTAAGTGAGCAGGAACATATAGGATGGGTGATGGTAGACGCAACCAGTAAATTACATCCTCGTCTACGTTAGCAAGCCACCCGCGAGAAAAGACCGTTCATCAACAGTTGTTTGTGATAATCGGTGATACGATTGAAAAAATGTGGTCCATTACAGGCCTTAACCTTTTGCTGGATAACTAGAGTATGTGGTTAAGTGAGCAGGAACATATAGGATGGGTGATGGTAGACGCAACCAGTAAATTACATCCTCGTCTACGTTAGCAAGCCACCCGCGAGAAAAGACCGTTCATCAACAGTTGTTTGTGATAATCGGTGATACGATTGAAAAAAATGTGGTCCATTACAGGCCTTAACCTTTTGTTGGATAGACTTCATCATCCATATCCCAACATGAAGCTATGACAAAGAAAAGGTCGAAATCTTCATTGACTTGGAGGAGTTCTATATAGAATTCGATACCTTATAAAATATCATCACTGCAGACTTGAACGCCAACACCAGACTCAGGAGACGGTCTCAAAAACCTTACATTGGAACAGGTCTGGAATGGAATGAACTGGGTGAAATAAAAGGCGTATCCAGGTTTAACATGATGACCAAGCGTCTTCATATCGCAGGATTAGGCCATCGCCTAAGCGATGCAACTATTTGCGTCTAAGATCTTCACAACTATGCTAAAAAGCCAAGAAAGTCACCAAGAATCGCTTGCCTTAATAATGCGTCTAGTTGATATGACTTTGCGCAATAAAAAAAAAATTAAAAGAAGTCGCAATGTTCATCAAGACTTCGCATGTTACACGAGCAATATGACCACAACCACAGATGGAACAGTTAACGCTTCCAGAAAGACTGTGAGTGCGCCTCGCAACAAACCAGGTGAGTACTGATGAATATGTCGACAATCAATGGTCCTCTATGAAATTCTACACGCTATCTCGTTGGTGATGAGCCTAACAGTACAGATAAGGACATTTTAGACACAAACGTCAGAGAAACCTACCGCTTCTCTTGATGAATAAACTCTTTCAAATTTTCACATGTTACCAACGCAGTTCAAAGCGCAAATCAATGAAAAAACAGCAGGACCCAGCAGAACAATGTTATTACATAAAAGCGAAACCTACAAGCAACGATAACTACTGCCGAATCTGCATACTTCTGTGTCACACAAATTTTCTGCTCAAGTCTAAAATAAAGAAAGAACATTTGATGAAGAAAAGGCATGCTAACAAGCAGTTCCGAAAGCGTTCAGCACAAAAAGCCATTCTCATGCGATAACGAAGTATTGGGTTATCACGAGACTATAAGAGACTTCTTTGTACTCTCTCGACTTAAGAAAAGCCTTCGAATCAATGAAGACAGCATAGGTCATGGAAGTTTCTTTAAGAAGACGGTTTCCATAAAAGGCGAGTCTGTTTCTGCTACTCCACTAACATCCAACAATTTGAATATCTCCAAATCCTCCGATTACGAATGTACGGATCATGATATCAACAAGATGAACAGCTTAGCTCTACAGCCGTGCAAGAGGAAAGCAAGGGTTTTTAAAGCTTACACGGATATCGATATATTGGAAGGATGAAGACTACCAAACTCCATACACACCTTTTAGACTAAAAAAAATCTTTCACCAATCGAATATTGCTCAGAAGCATTAGTATTTTGCCCACTAAGTTGTCACATCTTCAGTAGGAAAGCCACTGATTCAGATGTTAGGTTTCACGAAAATTCTATGGGAAAAATATGACACTCTTCGATCCCATCAAAAGAGTAGAATCCGCGAAGTGAATTCTGCACACAATAGAGACAAATGAAGAGTTTCTTAGCGCTCACTTAAGCATTTCGAGGTCAATAGGAAAACAGGTGGCGTGTACAATATATTCAAAAACTATAAATACATTTACTTATAAGCAATATGCAGCCGTATATCATGTCCTGCAGTTTCTAAAAACTATTTACTTATTCAAGGAATCCAAAACTTTGAGCTATAACGCGAAATTAATTTACGTGTGCTTTCCCTTCTATATTTGCATAAATCTAAAGTGGAAACAAAAGCTTCGAGAAAATAACCAGTTGACCTAAATGAATATTTGGAAAGTATTGACACCAAAAGTGAAGTCTGTCGACCGGAGAAACTACGCCATGGACGAGGATCTGAAAGTTGCACAACATAGATAATACAATGCAATGAAGCAGAGTAACATAATAAAGTAGAGAATTACGAAATTACAACTATGCTCAAACACGTTTAAGAGAAAGCTTAGCCACAGCCCAGAAATTAAGATTCGAAGTTAGTAAAAACAAGAAACACGATGAAAAAGAAAACGGAAATGTTAGAACAAGCCTGAGATTTTCCATTATGCACGCGCGTTTCAAATAGAGGTGTACCCCTTCGTATCCTTGAAATGACTCTGTTGATCACATCTTTATCCTCCCAATGAACTGTGTCACCAAATGATAGAGGTCGTTCTGCTCTACGCCTAAACAAACCAACTTCAAAACGAGAAATATGCACGACCCACTATCGCGAAAACCCTGCTTACTTCTGATTCTTTACAGTCGCTTCACTCATGCATTTATTTGGTTCAAATCGGAATGCAGAATGTAAAATAACCAGTTGACCTAAATGAATATTTGGAAAGTATTGACACCAAAAGTGAAGTCTGTCGACCGGAGAAACTACGCCATGGACGAGGATCTGAAAGTTGCACAACATAGATAATACAATGCAATGAAGCAGAGTAACATAATAAAGTAGAGAATTACGAAATTACAACTATGCTCAAACACGTTTAAGAGAAAGCTTAGCCACAGCCCAGAAATTAAGATTCGAAGTTAGTAAAAACAAGAAACGATGAAAAAGAAAACGGAAGTGTTAGAACAAGCCTGAGATTTTCCATTATGCACGCGCGTTTCAAATAGAGGTGTACCCCTTCGTATCCTTGAAATGACTCTGTTGATCACATCTTTATCCTCCCAATGAACTGTGTCACCAAATGATAGAGGTCGTTCTGCTCTACGCCTAAACAAACCAACTTCAAAACGAGAAATATGCACGACCCACTATCGCGAAAACCCTGCTTACTTCTGATTCTTTACAGTCGCTTCACTCATGCATTTATTTGGTTCAAATCGGAATGCAGAATGTCCAACTCTGGCAAGCGCATAAGTGAACTCATTCTGTAAACAAGTAATAACGTGAGTAAAATACACATAAAAGGATAAAGGATAAAGTTCTCAGCTCTGGTCAATTCCTCAGGGATGCACCATGCATTCGACTTCATTAAGCATCGTGTGGAGGTGATTGAATGCACATCTGGCCTTTACAGTGACTCGCGGTAGCCTACCGATGTATCGAGCCAGTGCTGCTATCCTCCTAGACAAGTCTGGTACCAATTTGCCGACTCCGTGGAGATAGAAGGCTTGGTGGGCCATTGGCGCGGTGGCTGACCCCATATAGGTGTTGCAGGACATCTCCGTCCACTGCGCCACACGCGCTCTTATTTATACAGTTATCAACATATAATCTTTCTTTGACAAAATTACACGAGCTTGATAAACATTTTTTTTATTCGGTTAACTTTTCGACGTTTTCATCTTGCGAAGAACAACTGTGGACCATCGATTCGGATCATCGGCTCAGATGAAGACGAAGACGTCGAAACACTAGCAGAACAAAAAAAATTATTTATTAACTTCGTGTAAACTTCTCAAAGAAAGATTACATTTTGGCTGGTCTCAACGAGGTTAAAAGAAAGTCGGCTTTAAAATACAGTTATCACTACTTGTCAGGTGATGAGACATTTGTCAAGAAGGAACAAAACCTCAAGTGGCATAGGTGGTGACTGCGCATCGGATCAAAACGTTCTCAAAACTACCATAAACTACCACGTATCAACATGTGCAGACTAGCTACTACATAAAACCATTTACAAAGCAGAACATACTGCAAAACGAAAACACCTAGAAATTTATTGTCGGAAACTTCGACTCAATAAAGAAAGCTTTATGGAAGAGGATACAGATGGGAAAACACGGAATAGAACACCCAAATGGGAACGGAGACCGTCCTAGTAGGTCCATCTCATTAGAATACTACTTCCATAAAGATTAGTTCATATAGAAAAAAAAAGCCGCTGGAGATTACAATTGCATAACGGTACGACTCATGCGAACATCAGTCACATCTCCAAAGACGGAAGATATTGTCTCATTGACACCACTGTAGTACCACGCTCCACTAAAAAGAGCATGAAGACAAATAAAACTCGACCAAGCAATATCAAGGTTAGTGAAACTACTTAGAATTCTAAACCGTAGCTTACTCACACTTGGGCAACTAACACAAATCATGAATTCCATAACTAGAACGTAGAACTCAGTCGATGGCGATAACGGCTCTTATTCCAGTCTATATGGAATTCGACGAAAACTATTCGGACCGATCTGTTCGTTAAGTTTGCAATGAAGGTATAGAGGTTATCTGACTATGCACTGCGCAAACATTTGATGAATCCCCATCAACACAGCGAGCACGACTCCGACAATACTCCTATGTCCCAAACACAACTAGGGTTACTACGACCGTTCCCGGTACTTGTTCCTTCTTCTAACTTTTAGCGAGTACGAAACAGCGTAGGGTAACATCGAAACCAATGGAAGACATTTTATTTGTGCCTTTTATCTTCTTCTGAAAAACTAGACCCATCGTACAGAACCTTGCCCACTGCTGCAATAATAACACGTCGAAAAATAGGTTCCCATTAATTTCTTAGTGTTCACAAACGAAAAAAGCGTCCGATAGGAGATACAACCTCACCAAAGCTTTTTTACCACCGGATTGCTGAGAATAATTGCTCTTTGAACTGGATGAAAAGGGTATAAACATTGCTGGAACATTCTTATGAAACTTTTTTTTTGCTGCGGAAATCGTCACCTTTCGAAGAAGTGCCAATGAAGCACGTATGGTCTTCAAAAAGCATCACGAAATTTAGTTTTTACAAAGATACGAATAAAAATAGCACCAAAAAACAAAACAGTCCTTGCAAATCTATGGTGCAATGGAGACAGACAGTTCTTTTACTACGAAGACCACAAGATACACAAGCTACATACACTTATATGATCCACCGGGTATGGAAAACAAAAAGAAACTTAGACAAATGTACACCGTAAACCAAAAAATGGGTCGGAAAGTAGTGGAAAGAGTTGGAAAATGTACGAGAAAGAAAGTTGAGTTAACCTTAACAGCATTCAAGAGTCTTCCGTGACGACACCGTATGAAAAAGACGAATATGGAAACATTTAAAGCTGGTGTTTACAGATCATGGAAAAGTACTAGTACACCTAAACCATGAAAGGAAGAGACCATCGGTATGGACAGCGACTGTGAAGGAACGAAAGGAACGAAAAATATGCGGTGGAAAGTGCGACTCGTGAAAATTTGCAGTCTAACCAGAAGGATGCTGAGATCGTGACGACCTTGGGACCTTCTTTCATGTTCCGAGTTGTCCTCGTATCTCAGCAGCCTTGTGATTGTACTCCACAGCATACCTTTCCATGGGAAAATAGGAATAAAAAAAGGATAGAGCTCTCTATCCCTGAGATGGATGCGCCATGCATTCGACTTCATCAAACATCGTTTGGAGGTGAATGGATTCATACCTTGCCTTTACTATAACTTGCGGTGGAGTAATTGCTGGCTGGTGCTGCTATCCTCCCAGAAAAATATGGTACCAATTTTCCGACCCCAGAGGGCTAAAAGGCTTGGTGGGCCAGAGGGGTGGGAATCGAACCCATGTGGATTGCAGGGTGCCCCCGACCACTGCGCTACACACAAAAAATTTGGAAGTAAATGTAAAGTGAAAACATTGAAATGTATAAGTTTCCAAACAAGCATATTCACCTTTTCATCGGCTGTCAGTTCGAGCACATAGTTTCGAACTATCTCTTCTGAAATAAGTGTATCCGACACTACTATACCGAAGGGCATCTCACATCGGTAAACAGGTGCTCCCTGGAAAAATCCTGAGATCATGCAAAGCAAACTCGGGCTAAGTAGAATACTTATTTCACTAGCCCATATATTCTTCTAAATGTTTAGGCCTAATAACTCTACTGCCTGGAATTAGAATAACTGGACATTGTTGCGATGATTTTACATAGCGAAATCAAACAGCTATAAAAACTGCCGAGAATGACACTGAACTGAGCTGAATTTATGGTGAAAGAGAGTGCCATTTATGAAGCTTCTCCATAAATCACACCACGAAGAGTAGCTGTCATCGGTGTTCAGTGACTCGACCCCGATGGGTCCCATTGAGCCACGTCAACATGAAATGTTACTACTTCTGAAACTTGTTGTAGAGGAAACCTAGTCCAGTCAAAGGTGAAATAACTATCACCAAAATACGTTCTTCTACGAACTTCACGTTTCCGAGAAACAACTTTCGATTCCCTCTGTCAACAAGCTGGAGTTTACTCACATCGTCATTAGTCAGAAAAATCAAATTCTATCTGACAGTTAGCTATTTAACAACGTTCTGAACCATGTAGCCAGTGGGAAGTTAGAACGGTAATATTGAAAGGCGAAGATGGAAACAAATTAGGAAGCTGACATCTTGGATGACTAATTTAATACAACGAGAATTTTACGCTACTTTACGGCATGCTGTGGTGCCTCTTTTACTCAAAAATCAGCGAAAGATTTAGACAGGAAGCTACTCACATCATTTCAACTTCTTTCAACTTTCAACCATAAAGGCAAATTTTATGAATGAATGACCATCCAAACAACAAAAATGCCATCACGCTGATCTCATCATCTTGTACTCTGAGTTGAAGCTCAGCCTATAGAAGCAAGTAGATGGACAGATAAAGCGGACCCCAGCCTCTGACATTTCGAGATGAAGAAGAAACGCTAACGAACGGGCAAAAGAGCTAAGCCAGCACCAGATTTCGCAATAAGGGCTAACTTCATTTACTGCGCTGTTTCTGTGATTGCACAACCTGCACCGTATTGTCGTCTCTTCAAAATAAATGTAGTTGACCTCAGTTAGTTTAGGTTGCTGCCAGATGCTGGTGGGTTTGGTTGTTGAGCGATATGATGATGAGCTTGTAATATATTGGTAAGTACTACTAAAATATTGTGCCGATGATAGAAATGAATGAATTGGTGGTATGATTTGATATTAATCAAGGGTTTTTCGTTCCAGCCGATCAGGCGACTATCGAGTTTCCCTTCCTGAATTTGGTGCTGAATTCGAAGTAGGAACGTGGGTAGGAGTGAAAGTGTCTGATGATGAGGTAGAAATTACTGGGATTCTCAACGTGGACGGTCTCCCAGAAGTCAGGGTTGTGTGTGGTAAAGCAGAGGTGAGCGTTTATTTCCATGTTGTACTGTTGTTGCTTTCTCATTTCTAAATGGTCTTCATAATAGTGGTTTATCTGCAACGTTATTAGCGATTCTTAACTTTTTACGAAGATTTATTTTCGCACTTTGGGATGGGAAACCAAGATGTTGTAGGGAGTGGATGTCGAAAGAAATCCTGAGGTTGTCGAATACTGGAAGATATTGTTTAACAGTTGTAAACGAGATGTGGTAGGTAAAGGATACGGTAAGAGCAGAGTACACATGTGTGATGAAATGCATTTCCGAATAACACCAATGTGCATAGAGGCGCGTGTGGCGCAGAGGTCGGAGGCTCCGTGCAACACACACATGGAATCAATCCGTGCGCCTCAAGTCCACCAAGCCCTCCATCCCTCCTGGGTCGACAAAGTGGTACCAGACGTCTGGGAGGATAGCAGCAATGGCTCGGTGGATCGGTAGACTCATTTTTTGTAAAGGCCAGATATGCATTCAATCACCTCCAACGTTGAATAATGAAGTCGAGTGCATGGCTCATCCCTCAGGGATTGATCAAAGCCGAGAGCTTTGTCCTTTTACCAGCGTGCATAAAAATAAAGGAGGTGGTGTTTCGGACGCTGTCGTACTCTTGCAATAAAATGGTGGGTAATCTGATTGACTTCTCCAGAAGAGAAACGGCTCTCATTTGTGAGGCTAGCTCAAGCCGAATTTGCTTCCTAAGTGTTTTATTCCAAAACTATCCGTAATAAATATCGGAACGATTGCGCGAATTTTCGTTTTCATAAATATGATGTACCTACTACGAAGGTGATTAGAAATCAAAGCAGTGCACTAATCAGTTTCACTTCTAATCAGACTCTGTCTTAGAACAAGTAATGGTTCTGTTTGTGATAAATTTGTGGTTCAATCGACTAGGTACTTCTATAATGCTGGATATTTGCAAAACTTCGGTTCATCACAACACTATGCGGTTCCTTCGTTCCGCCTGTCTCTCACATAGTTCTATCGATCACTTGCCATCTGCAATCACCCGTCAACGGGATTGATCAACGCCGAGAGCTTTATCCTTTATCCTTTATACATATATATATATATATATGTGTATATATATCCGTATATGTAACACTGAAGGAGGGCGTATTGCAGTGATTTGTGATGCCATCGATCAGTAAGCAAATGCGCTAGTTGGACTCTATTCTCAACGGTGTCCTTCAATCCATATGGGAGCACTTTAACCTGGCAATCATCAAAATTGTAAGGTTTTTATATATATATATGCAAACACATGTTTTTAAAACTCCGAACAACAGGTGTCTGCATCGAGGGATCGAACACGCTATTACTCTTTCCGGAGTCTAACGCGTCCCTCAACAGGCCATGTGGGTTCTTCGTTTCGCCTGTGTCTCATCTTGTTCTGTCGATCAGTGCCATCAGCAACCACCTAACCAACGGGATGGTCAAATCAGCATAATGAACAGTTGAAGTCTTCACTCGTCGCAGTTTCCTCATGCTGCTGCTCAAATTTAGTAGCTAAGCTATAGTTCCATATTAAAGTTTATATCAATATTCTAAATAAATGCATGCTGTGTTAACATTAATAACAAATTAAAGCAATAAGGAAATGATGATGATCGTATGGTCACTGAACATTGAAGCGCTCTGGAAACGTCTAGATAAACTCGCTATCATCCTATCACAGCGAAAAGCTTTCCTTAGATGTCGAATCCAGCGTTCAGGCAAAGCCATTTCTGCTTCTCTTCAGTGGGCACACTGTCTTTGCTTTACACTTCCTTCAACAGCAGTAGTCTTCTCTTGCCATAGAATTATCCCGTCCACAGAAATTCTTTCAGTAAACTATTAAGTGTAGAGAGCGGCTCTTCACGAGTCACTGTTGATGCTGAATCTACATGTGGCGCTATATGCGCAGAATACAACAACTGTGGTGAAAAAAACTGTAAACCACAGAAGAGGCATTATCCAACATAGTGGCTAAGGCGCAGAAAATTTTCGCCACTTATCAGTAGTAGTAAATTCCTACTTTCCTATCTACCATGCGTTTTGCATTCTTCCGAGAATCAGTTCTAGTTTTCTGGCCCCAAATGTCCTTTTTCTCCTAGTTCTTATGACAACGTCATTAGTGCCAACAGTTTATGTCCACTGGAAACTTTCAAAATTTATATCGATATCTTGTCAGGGCTTAATTTAAAAACCAAAGTGAAACGACGTACTATTGGAAATAATATTGCTGCGTAGCAGTAAGGAGCGCGTGTGGCGCAGTGGTTGGAGGCGCCACTGCGGCGCGCACGTGAAAATGCGCCCATGGCTCACCAAGCCTTCAAAATTTATATCGATATCTTGTCAGGGCTTAATTTAAAAACCAAAATGAAACAACGTACTATTGGAAATAATATTGCTGCGTAGCAGTAAGGAGCGTTCTCTTTCACCAAATTATCGAGGTCTTTTTTTCCTTAGATGCATTGGTGACAATGCATTTGGTGCGAAAATAGTGGCGGCTTTCAACCTTGAACGAACGTCGCTAATATTAAATAATATTAATGCTAATATTAATATGTTTGTGGGAATAAGGCTTTCTAGAATCTACAGATGTTTGTCTGCAAGTTCAAATTATATTATTAAATTTAAATTTTGATTTTCGAATGCATGGCGCATCCCTCAGGGATTGATCAACGCCGAGAGCTTTATCCTTTAGCAGTAAGGAGCGTTCTCTTTCACCAAATTATCGAGGTCTTTTTTTCCTTAGATGCATTGGTGACAATGCATTTGGTGCGAAAATAGTGGCGGCTTTCAACCTTGAACGAACGTCGCTAATATTAAACCATGTTTGTGGGAATACGGCTTTCTAGAATCTACAGATGTTTGTCTGCAAGTTCAAATTATATTATTAAATTTAAATTTTGATTTTTACGAGCCTACGACACATATTACCTTTACATCTTGGCATCAAGTCTCATATTTCAACCACAAAAGCAACTAAAATGAGACTTTGTTCAGTGAGACAGTATGGTGGAGAAATCATCATCTGTTATCGAAAACCCGGACTCAAGTGTTATCTTAAAACTCCTTAATGCGCTGGTTACTTGGAATTTTAGCGGAATAAAAGTTAAAATAAGCTTGAGATAGATGGTATTTGAGAAAGAAAAATGATTTTAAGATGATAGGGCGAAGTCTTTTCTACAGTTGAATCCCCAAATATTCTAGTTGTGTATAAGTTATCGGTAGTTACGTAACCAGCCATCCGCTGATATGTTAATGATAAGGTTTTGATTACCGGAAGGATTCATTTTTATATGTAGTTCCGATGTTGAGTAGCAATTTGCTGAGGAACTTGTGTAGCTGTCCTAGTACGTATATTTCGCCTCAGACTGACATTGGGGCATGTATGCACCAAGTAGTGAAATCTTTTTTGAAGTTTATTTTATTTTAGTCTCAACTACGAAGAGAGGAATATTTTCCAAAGAGTGAAATGGGGCGTTTGTGAAGTCGTTTGTTCACAGTATTCTGATGCTGTTGTGTAGCTGTCCTAGTACGTATATTTCGCCTCAGACTGACATTGGGGCATGTATGCACCAAGTAGTGAAATCTTTTTTGAAGTTTATTTTATTTTAGTCTCAACTACGAAGAGAGGAATATTTTCCAAAGAGTGAAATGGGGCGTTTGTGAAGTCGTTTGTTCACAGTATTCTGATGCTGTTGATGCTCTCGATGAGGTACGTACTTATCGTTTTCTCTTTTTTTTAATTTTAAGTAAAATTCAATAATTTGAGCGTTAGTCAATGTTCCCAATTTGCACCATTTTTTCTGCGCGTAAGCATTTCCGGTTGTCGTTCCGTCTTAATTTAGTATGGAATATATTTGCTAGAATTTAATGGATATCACCATGCTACATTAATGGATTTTGTCTTTATTTAGGTTGAGGAACAGCGCTCATTCAACGAAGTTCATACGCTTTGTGTTCCAGAACACACTTTTACTTACTTTCAGGTACACGATCATCCCATAGTTTATTCATACATTTGCCATTTAAAAAAGTGTTTATCTGCACTTTGTTTGTTGCATTTTGACTCAAATTCAAATTGTGCTACTCAATATGTTTGGGGAAAAACTGTTTCCTATGGTTTGTAGATGCACAGATCACCGTTTTTCATTTATTTCGTTGTCTTGTATTCGTCATCTACTGCGGTGGTCAGATTCCCGTGCAGTTACAGCTGCGTCTTGTGGAGCTGTCATATTCCCCGCTACTGAAATATTGGTAGCGGTTAGGTGTGACTTTTCCAGCAATCTCTTTAGTGGACACGCAGGGGCATTCCTAGTACGTCTTTATTACAGGCTATCGCGTTTTAAACTGGCGTGAAATTGCTGCATTGCAGCTTATCTTGTTGCAAGACGATAACGAATCCAGCAATGAGTTGATCGACCTCTCGAGGACGTTATAGTAACAAACCGAATTCTCTGAGACACCTTTCTGTTTAAAGTTACATACTTAGAATACGTGTGTCACAGGCTCTGTGATGCACTTCTCTGGTTCAACTCATTACTCGTATTAACCGCGTTTCCCATCTACTAGAGGTTGCTAATAAGGTAAAGGGCTTATCTATGAGGATAATAGTACTGCAGCAGTGTATCGGAAAACTATCAGAAGTTCCTGTCATTTCTTCGATGCTTAATCGATGGCACACCGCCGAGGTGTGGTCCAATACCGAACGCATTATCCCTTTGCTTATGTTTTTATATTTCTGCTGAAGCAAAGCCGTTACCTTCCCACTCACTCTACAGTTCTTCATAAAATAGTCTCCATTGCTCAAAGTTACTTAAGTTTACAGCATTTATGTTTACTAATATCAACGTGTACTCAACTATTACACATAGCTCATGAAACATCGGTTCGTGGCATAAGTAATATGCAAATGGTTGTGTGATATTTCTTGCGCCTCTTTTATATCCAGCCGGTGGAAGAGTAGCAGGTTGTAAACAATCGCTTAGAGAACTTATTATTTGATGTGTTTTCAACCCTCGAAATTTAAAACACCGTGAAAAGACCAATAAGTGGCTATTTGGGCGTGAACATATACCATTTCTATAAGTTCTGCTGCTATTGTTGATAGTACCCAGGATCGACTTTCTATTAACCTCGACACTGAATTATGAATTCGTCGTTTTCTCTCTTAGCAATCGTGAGGTTGTTAAACAGCATACGTTTGCTTCCATACAATAACACACATACAACACAATCGTTGCTGACGTTTCGGCAGTCAGGGCGCGTGTGGCGCAGTGGTTGGAGGCGCCACTGCGGCGCGCACGTGAAAATGCGCCCATGGCTCACCAAGCCTTCCATCCCTCCGGGGTCGGCAAATTGGTACCAGACTTGTCTGGGAGGATAGCAGCACTGGCTCGATACATCGGCCGGCCACCGCGAGTCATTGTAAAGGCCAGATATGCATTCAATCACCTCCAACGATGCTCAATGAAGTCGAATGCATGGCGCATCCCTCAGGGATTGATCAACGCCGAGAGCTTTATCCTTTAGCAGTAAGGAGCGTTCTCTTTCACCAAATTATCGAGGTCTTTTTTTCCTTAGATGCATTGGTGACAATGCATTTGGTGCGAAAATAGTGGCGGCTTTCAACCTTGAACGAACGTCGCTAATATTAAATAATATTAATGCTAATATTAATATGTTTGTGGGAATAAGGCTTTCTAGAATCTACAGATGTTTGTCTGCAAGTTCAAATTATATTATTAAATTTAAATTTTGATTTTTACGAGCCTACGACACATATTACCTTTACATCTTGGCATCAAGTCTCATATTTCAACCACAAAAGCAACTAAAATGAGACTTTGTTCAGTGAGACAGTATGGTGGAGAAATCATCATCTGTTATCGAAAACCCGGACTCAAGTGTTATCTTAAAACTCCTTAATGCGCTGGTTACTTGGAATTTTAGCGGAATAAAAGTTAAAATAAGCTTGAGATAGATGGTATTTGAGAAAGAAAAATGATTTTAAGATGATAGGGCGAAGTCTTTTCTACAGTTGAATCCCCAAATATTCTAGTTGTGTATAAGTTATCGGTAGTTACGTAACCAGCCATCCGCTGATATGTTAATGATAAGGTTTTGATTACCGGAAGGATTCATTTTTATATGTAGTTCCGATGTTGAGTAGCAATTTGCTGAGGAACTTGTGTAGCTCTCAGATAGTAGCCGAAACAATACGCGAAATGTTCGAAGATCTTTGTGGACGACGAATGAGAAGAAAACCAATCAAATGCAAATTACCTGTGACTCGGCACAATAGATGTGATTTTTTTTTTTAATTTTAAGTAAAATTCAATAATTTGAGCGTTAGTCAATGTTCCCAATTTGCACCATTTTTTCTGCGCGTAAGCATTTCCGGTTGTCGTTCCGTCTTAATTTAGTATGGAATATATTTGCTAGAATTTAATGGATATCACCATGCTACATTAATGGATTTTGTCTTTATTTAGGTTGAGGAACAGCGCTCATTCAACGAAGTTCATACGCTTTGTGTTCCAGAACACACTTTTACTTACTTTCAGGTACACGATCATCCCATAGTTTATTCATACATTTGCCATTTAAAAAAGTGTTTATCTGCACTTTGTTTGTTGCATTTTGACTCAAATTCAAATTGTGCTACTCAATATGTTTGGGGAAAAACTGTTTCCTATGGTTTGTAGATGCACAGATCACCGTTTTTCATTTATTTCGTTGTCTTGTATTCGTCATCTACTGCGGTGGTCAGATTCCCGTGCAGTTACAGCTGCGTCTTGTGGAGCTGTCATATTCCCCGCTACTGAAATATTGGTAGCGGTTAGGTGTGACTTTTCCAGCAATCTCTTTAGTGGACACGCAGGGGCATTCCTAGTACGTCTTTATTACAGGCTATCGCGTTTTAAACTGGCGTGAAATTGCTGCATTGCAGCTTATCTTGTTGCAAGACGATAACGAATCCAGCAATGAGTTGATCGACCTCTCGAGGACGTTATAGTAACAAACCGAATTCTCTGAGACACCTTTCTGTTTAAAGTTACATACTTAGAATACGTGTGTCACAGGCTCTGTGATGCACTTCTCTGGTTCAACTCATTACTCGTATTAACCGCGTTTCCCATCTACTAGAGGTTGCTAATAAGGTAAAGGGCTTATCTATGAGGATAATAGTACTGCAGCAGTGTATCGGAAAACTATCAGAAGTTCCTGTCATTTCTTCGATGCTTAATCGATGGCACACCGCCGAGGTGTGGTCCAATACCGAACGCATTATCCCTTTGCTTATGTTTTTATATTTCTGCTGAAGCAAAGCCGTTACCTTCCCACTCACTCTACAGTTCTTCATAAAATAGTCTCCATTGCTCAAAGTTACTTAAGTTTACAGCATTTATGTTTACTAATATCAACGTGTACTCAACTATTACACATAGCTCATGAAACATCGGTTCGTGGCATAAGTAATATGCAAATGGTTGTGTGATATTTCTTGCGCCTCTTTTATATCCAGCCGGTGGAAGAGTAGCAGGTTGTAAACAATCGCTTAGAGAACTTATTATTTGATGTGTTTTCAACCCTCGAAATTTAAAACACCGTGAAAAGACCAATAAGTGGCTATTTGGGCGTGAACATATACCATTTCTATAAGTTCTGCTGCTATTGTTGATAGTACCCAGGATCGACTTTCTATTAACCTCGACACTGAATTATGAATTCGTCGTTTTCTCTCTTAGCAATCGTGAGGTTGTTAAACAGCATACGTTTGCTTCCATACAATAACACACATACAACACAATCGTTGCTGACGTTTCGGCAGAATCGCCTTCTTCAGAGCCTGGAAGAGTACACCACTACGCAACTTACTAGGTCAAACACTTCAACAGCACAAACAGAAACCACATACTTAGTGAGATCCTAGTGGATTGTATCTATGGGTTGCTCAAAGGCTAGGTTTTTGTGTCATCGGTGCTACACGCATGAATGCAGATTTCATCACGAACGTTAACTAAAACGCTGTTATCAACGGTCGCTTTGAGACCAGAATACCTGTTCGTACGAGGGAGGTCACCATAGTAGAAGCGTGGTAGAAGTGTTATGCTTTTCGTGTTTATGAAACCAACAGTTCTGCCTTGCGACGAACGCTGGGTGAGTTTGCAGGAGTCCGGTCTCGTCATTTAAGAAACACCATTGCAGGTGGTGCGGTTCATTCTTGTTAAAAAAAGAAGCTCCTAGCACCTATGGCGATTTCTTCCTTGTTCATCTGTATCACTTTTCGTCCCATCGTCGAGTGACTCGAGCGAGTGCCGGCAAATCTCTTTCTCGACATCCCGTGCAACAGTATCCCATGAGGTTTTAGATAAGCGTAACTGGAGCATTCGGAAATATTCCATTGAGCGCCCTTTCGTCCTTTCGTCCAATCGCTTCCTCATGGACATCATTTTTTCCAAGATTTAGTCGAACACCAATCCTTCCACAGGCGTTATCAAAGTCGGCTAACATTAGGTATTGTAAGAACGATGTCGTCAACAAAGCGAAGATGGCATATTTGCTGATGATAGCTTTTTACTCCTGTGTTGTCCCATTCCAATTTTCGCATGAGGTTCACGACGGCATCAGTGAATAATTTTGGTGAAGACAGCTTATATAACTCATGAAGAATCTTTATGTGCTGTTCAGGGACGCTATGGCTCTCCATAGCTTCAGTGATTGTCTCTGTTTAACTGAGTCAAAAGTCTTTAAACCGATGAAAGTGAGAAAATGAGCCAACTAATGATCTAAATTAATTCTAGCCTATAATGGTTTTCCCACTTCGTTGTTCAAACCTAGCGACGTCATCTTTTTTCCACGAAAAATAGAATGTTACACGAAGGAGGTGGTGATCTGGTCTCGTGTAAAATTTTTGAAAACAGCGACGTCGGTTAGATATAGCCTTTTATTTCTACTACGAATTGGTCAGTTTTGAGAAACTCCCACGTCCACGTTGAGAGTGAGACTTCTGGAAGTGTATGTTACCATTGCTCTTTACATTCTGATCCGTCTGTCCCAATCTGACGTTCTTCAGGCGTTCTTCGGGGTCCAATATTATTAGCATAAAAATCTACGATGACCTTGAAGAATGTATGATCTCTGCAGACCTTCTCCAAGTCCATATAGAACGCTTCGACTTCTTCTTCGTCATAGTTTGATGTCGGCGCATAAACGACGAATATTATCGAAGCCGGTGTTGATCCACATCTTTTTAATCGTAAACGTCCGATTCGGGTTGTAAGCTGTTCGAATGAATCGATGTTCATGGACAAACTCGTGTTAACGAGAACGCCGACGCGGATGACTCCTCTAATGTCGCATGTTCCGTGAAACAGTTCTTTTCCGATGCCGTAGACGGTGTTAAATGGGTGTCGTCGTCTCGTATCGGCCAGTCCGATGACGTAGTACCTTATCCTTCTTGCTTGCATAATCAAATCTTCTATCAAAGACTGAGGTGCAAGTGTATGTGCATTGTAGGTACAGATCGGCACCTTATCCGACGCGGATGACTCCTCTAATGTCGCATGTTCCGTGAAACAGTTCTTTTCCGATGCCGTAGACGGTGTTAAATGGGTGTCGTCGTCTCGTATCGGCCAGTCCGATGACGTAGTACCTTATCCTTCTTGCTTGCATAATCAAATCTTCTATCAAAGACTCAGGTGCAAGTGTATGTGCATTGTAGGTACAGATCGGCACCTTAGTTCTTCGAGATTTAGGCATCTCCTAACTCTTGTTATTGTATGGATGTGGTCTATCGTACCAAATCATTCCCAACCTCCTAAAGTAGACAGGATTATTTGTTGGAGGCCACTCTTAACCACCTTCAACGTATTATACTTCCCAATCACTTCATTGCTGACTTTTGGTCGAATGATCCATAGAATACAATCTACGTGAGCGAGAACACAACAACGCACGTAATTATGAATGTGCCTTCATTAATTATCATGCAGTCCTTACTCTGGATACACCTGCGTCTCAGGGAAAACATAAGGTCATTTTGTGTCCACGATTAACCCTCCTTTTCGCCACGTCGTTTCGCGGCTAACCGGCAAGAGATCTCTCCGTGAAAGAAATCCGTGGTATATTTATATGTTTAGAATAAGCTACTTCGTTATATTCCGAATTCGAGCGAGGAGAGAAAACGACTACCGTGCCTTGATAGACCGCTAACTTCGCCACACAATGCACGAGAAAATGAAGGAATCCGTCATGGAGCAGTGTGTATAAGAGAAGTTCCAATTTTGCCGAAGACTTTCGACCGCAGAAGGAGACAGCGAGTAACTGCGGTATGTTTTTCACTTCATCCAGGAGCATTGTTGATTAAATAAATTTTCTGACCTATTTAAAGATATTTCATTAATCGTACCCTTACTACATATGTTCAGCAGAACGATCGTTAGGGATCGTCACTGAAGAAATTGACTAGAGAGTATTGAATCACTTCAATGTCCTTAGAGCTTGTCATCAACATAATTCTGTAGAAGAGTTCAAATGGCTAAACTTAATATTTTCATCCATTGTGTTCTAGTGATAATTCCACTATTTCTAACACAGTTGTGTGTGTATCAAATTGGAATTATGCGGTTAGAGTTTTTAATGAATTGTTCAGTTAGCGATGGTGATACTCTTTGATGAGAAAAAACGGCGACACATAGTATGGTTGCTTCAATATCATGTGGAAGCCGTTTTTTATCCAGATCGTAACCTACAACCTGGCCACTTCTTCCAGGGACGATTTGCTATTGGTGGATCTTTTAAGGTTTAAGTTGGAGATTTTTGAGAGCACCTTTTGTTCACTCATCGACTTATTTTAGAACAAATGTCATGATTACATCCAGGAGATTCCTAGACTTATTGAATGTTATTTCGAGACGGCAACCAACGAGTTAGAGGTTAGTGCGTGCTCGTTAATATGTTTTCAGAAACGAGTAAATTTACTTGCTTTTTCGCGTACGTGGTGTGCTGTATCCAATGATCCTATCCTTCTTCGGGGACATTTAGTGCTTGGGGACCAATTTCGGTTCAACTTGAGGTCCTCGGGACCGTTGTGTCATCTTTGGACTTTTAATCGTAGTCTAAATTATTGGTGTTTTGGTACTGTTTCCTCTTAAAAGTGTTACCTAGTCTTGTATGTATTATATGCGGACATAGACAGCTCAGAATCTAGTTCGCCGACAGACCTTTCATTTTGACTGTGTCGTCTAGGTTTCCGAGGCGTGCATTGAGAGAGACCGAACAGTAAAGTCATGAACATGGCCACAGAAATGATTGTTTTTGTCGTTTTCACTACATTCTCGATGCTCTTTAAGCTTTTCGATTGACTCGTTTTCATTTGTTCAGCTTTGTTGTTAAAGAGATATTTTTTCATTCAATATGGTTGTGGTATTAGAAACGAATCCGTTTCTCGTGTATATCATCTAACTAGTATTCAATGATGATCTAATTCTCCACACATACTTTGGAATTCGGGCATCATTTCACTGTTTTTTCACTGGTTTCGCTCCTTAAATAGCTTGGGTAATTTGTGGAAAGTCGAGCCGTTGTGTTGCGGTAGACGGGAGTAGTCCCTCGAGATGCTCATAATTAGTGCTATTTGTTCCGGCTGCTATATGACGTTAATGACGGAGAAACTTGCCCGAATTCGGAAGGTGCAACCGTTGGGACGACTCATTGTTATTTGTCAGTACTTAGCATCAACAAAAACAGGCGATCTGGTCTCTCTTACTCTAGATGTGCAGAAGCGTAGTTCATTAAGTTAATCCATTTAAATGAGACATGTAAAAGTGAAAGTGAATTGATACCAGTTTTCGTTCATTTGTTCCGAAGCTTTACGACATGTTTTTCTACATATTCGTCGAACTTGATGTTCAACATACTGTGCTTGAAAATGACACTTCTAGGAATGGGCTGAAATTATGGCAGGTTTGATCTCGTCGATAAAGATAAGCATATTTCAGAAGAGTCATGTATTTCAACACAAAAATATTACAATCTCACAACGGTGTACTGGGTAAACATGAACACTTGGATTCTTAGGCCTAAGATTCTTATTCTTTTTCTTAAGATGAAGTTCTCGGCGTTTATCAATATCCCTGAGGGATGCGCCATACATTCAACTTCATTAAGCATCGCTGGAGGTGACTGAACATATATCTGGCTTTACAGTGAATCGCGGTGGCCTACCGATATATCGAGCCAGTGCTGCTATCCACCCAGACAAGTCTGGTATCAATTTGCCGACCCCAGTCTACCGACTTTGTGAGCCTTGGGCATGGGGATCGTTCCAATTTGTATTGGAGAGCGCTCCGAACACAGCGCAACACGCGCTTTTACTTGAATTTTTAGCATTCATAGCTCTTGAAGAATCCTGTATGCGACAACAGTCTGCCTTTGGTGAACAGTTTTCTGGTGGTCCAGTCTCTTTCCCGAGAAGCCGTGCTTGTCCTCTCCGAAATCTTTGTTTCGTCAGTTTCAGCCGAGATGAATGCTTTGTTGCCAGCATTGCACTGATTCCAAACATTGGTTTACTCTTTACTGGGTTTCTCAAATAAATGTCTCACTTCTTATCGGCCTAGGTAGCTCCGTTGTGGGACAAATTTCAGCGCTCATGGGGGCCAGTGTACAGCAAAAAGGCGGGACACTGGAGAATTTGGTGGTAGTGTGTGTTCTAGCAAAATAGACTATAGCATGAATTCAGAAGGTTCTAGAGGTGTGTTATGTCAACTTTGAAATTCTCGTAGTTAGTTGAAGGATCAGACTTCTTTTCTACATGGTGTTATTTCTCACGGCAGGTTTTTCGTGAGTGATCGTCTACTAGTTTGTATAATTACTAGATTGTACATTTACTTCACTAACGAGATGGGCTGTCATTACGGGACCTGCTGAAGTTGTCTGCGCTTTCATCGGGTCACTTGCGTATAATTTCAATGTGACCTTATACAGTTAGTCGATGCGAGAAGGGGCTTCATGTTATGTTGTTGCGACAATATTTTTTTCTTCATCTTTGACCCTTTATAGGTCCTGAGTTGTGAGCAAATCCCGGGCATTCAACCCTATTAAGCTGAAGCTCTTTGAAAATCACAATGTTTTAGCCTTTTTAATTTCCTGTTTTTTCATTTAATGCTTTCTACTTGATATTTAAAATTTTTGGTTTTAAAAATATCATGCATGTATTTCGCATTGTACGCTGCCATACAAATAGAGTACGCTGAAAACAGAAGGTCAAGATATTTCAAGCTTTTAATTTTGAGTGAAATTGAGATCTACGAATTGAAAGGGTGTAAGATTGTGGACGCTAAATTTATCCTGCGCTTCCTTTGCTACCGAGCTGCCTTCTTATGACGACACCCAACTGCATCTTGTGTAGCCAACATTGTAAATACCCGAATAAGTTGAGTTCCCGCTAGGCGTGTCGGCAACGGACCTTCTTAGTTATTGAGATGGTATAATCTTACTCAATGTTAGCACTTCTCATGAGGTCACAAGCAATATCCGTATCCGTACCAGTACATTCAACGTCTAAAAAACTGGCAAACATGTTTTGATATCTCGGCTTTTGCAGTTGTACGTTGAAGCGTTGCACAAAAATAGAAGGAATGGAGCCTGTTATGAAGTGTTCCACAATTGTTTAGGATACGTGGTAAGTCATTATTACTCTGGTACCTGATTAGATATTTTGTACGTAAGGCTATGTGTCCTAATCAGTCCGCCTGTCTACTGTTGGAGAACTTCTGACCCCTGTTGATTAACAAGTTTAATCAAACTTTTATGAAAAATTATACCGTACTTTTAATTAGTGTTGCATTCTGTTCTACAAATTTGTCTATTGAATGGGTACTTACTTGGATACATATATGGCCCGCTTTCACCGGTTGTGCGGGCCGCAGGATAATCTCCATTTCTTTCACAGTTTTGTTGGTTTAACTCTTGTGTTTCTCTGGGGTCCCGAGGTCGTCCTGGCCAAAGTTTGCCGCTGTTCGTTGCCACCACAGGCAATCGCTGCTTTTGTGGATCAGAGGAAGATTTGCCACTATGCGACTAGTTTGGTACTAGAACGGCAATTGAGCCTGGTATTGGTTTACTTTCATCTGGGCTTTCTGATTGAAATGCCGGACTGCTTCTTAGCTTGGGAAATCCTGCCATGGGGATGAATCCTCCCACTGTACATCGCAGCTCGGCACCCAGAAACCTCCCAGCCACGATGAGGCAGTAAACCGTTTGGGAAGAATGTTGAATAATTTAAATCAATATAAAACCTAGGAGTAGGCAATTTTGATGTTTGAGTTTTGTAACACATTGGTGTTTCTGAACGAAGGGTTGTGTTAACAATAGTTGTGGAATTTGCTTGTCTGATTGAAAGGGCTTTTTTCGCGAGTTAAAAAATGAAGCTTTCTAGAAACTTGACTAATGAAGAGTTCTACGTAGGAATTACTGATAGTTAGGATGCGTGTTATCCATCAAATTTTTTAAAAAATTCACTTTGTATGCTACCATTTCTTAAGTCTACCTGTCCACGCTACTTAGAAAAGTCGTGGTTTTCGACTGTTTGCTGTCTCGACTTGTTTATTTCGATAATCTGAGTGATCGTATTCGAAAACTATAATCGTTAAGCGCGACGGCATCAATATTTTGGAGCCGGTCGAAAATGAGGTCTATGTGTCTATAGCAGTCAGAAGGAGTCTACGTGCAGATGAAGATGGAGAACATGTATGGGAGATTGTAAATCTGCAAGGGCAACAACAGTTCATACAATCTTACCAGGGCCCATATTGAGGTTACGTCGGTTTTTTAATTTCTATTACGTAAACTGTTTTGAGTGGTAAAGTTTGCTTTAGAGGATTATTTCTAATGTCAACTCATCATTGTTTCAAGTGGAGAAGTGCTAAGGTAGTTTCAAAAATTTCCACGGTATACTTTCCTTTAACCTCGGCATGGGTCAATAATTTAATGTTTTCTTGTTGAGCAAATCCGGGGTTGTTGTTGTACTATTTGTTCACAACAGCTAACGTTTCGGTGGAGTTCGTCCTATTCCGAGCTTGGAAAGTATGATTTATTGTGTAATTCTGTTACCGAAATACTTTCGTAAGTTTAACATAAAAGCCCTAAGCCTAGATTTTAATCGCGTTGAAAACAACTTCTTGAGACACCTGTCGTTTTCTGTAGGTCTTCCAATTTTTCTGATTGTTGCGTAAAATCAACATTATTAATTACGATTACTTCTGTTGGTAAAGTGCAGAAACAGAACCAGCGCTGCCGAAAGCGGAGTTGTAAAAACATACTAGATAGTTAGTACCCGGTTGTATGACGTTCTCTGAATAACGCGGAATTGCAAGATGGGGATTAACGGTGGGATTTTCGGTTTCTACATCGTCCTTGAGCGGTCGGTTACTTTTTCATTCCTACTTTCGTTTCTGATTTCGGTTTCAACATCTTTCCGAATCAACTAGTAGGTAGACCGAGCGAAGGATTCGTCGCCGAAAGCACACCTCCCTCTGATTCACATCGTGGTGAGGACCTGGATACGCCCTTGCAAGATTAAGTCAGGACTTCAGGGAGGACCAAGTTGCACGACCAGCAATAGGCCAGCCTCAGTACTCCGCACACTTGGTGCTCCCGTCTATGGCGTCGGGCTGTAAGACGACCGGTGACATGCCACAAGATCTGGCGTTAGTCAAGGTGTTACTAGAAGCGGATCTGACGACACGTTATGGAGATCATTTCTCACTCCGCAAGATTAGTGCTAGAACACTCTCCGCAGAAGTCCACCTTCACGCCCTTCTTTAAGCCGCAGATCGTATTAAATTTCATGTGATAGCACTGCAAGAAACAAAAATCAAGAAGATCGATATACATCGAATAAACAGTAAGACATTTCTTATCCGTTGAGAAAAGGTCCGGTCACGAAATGTCGACGGCGCAGACTTTCCCTTCGTTCACCCGTATATTGTCCATCTCTACTACTCGTACGAGATTCTCTCCCCACGTATAGCCGTCTATCGTCTTCAACTGTCGCATCATAAGAAGATCACTATCATCAACTGCTGCTCACCGACCGACGCAGCTGATGAGTACGAATTAAATGCTTTCTACTATCAGTTGGACGAAGTTATTCGCAGTGATAAAGCACATCATAAATTTGTTGTCGGATACTTCAACGCCAGAATAGGAAAAGCCGACGACAGCGAATATAGGATAGGTGCTTTATCACTGCGGATGACTTCGTCCAACTGATAGTAGAACGCATTTAATTCGTACTCATCAGCTGCGTCGGTCGGTGAGCAGCAGTTGATGATAGTGATCTTCTTATGATGTGACAGTTGAAGACGATCGGGAATTTTGGATTAGGAAAAAGAAATGAGAATGGAAACCGTTTCACAAAACTAGCTTTTCCATCAATTTCTTACCATATCAGGCAGGGCGACAAAATATCGCGAAAGCTGTTCAGTGCCGCAGTGCAGTGGATAATGAAGCCACTCTGTTGGAATGAAAAGGCATGTGTATTGATAGGAAATTCCTATTAAACCGCCGTTTCGCCGATGACATTGTCATCTTCTCAAATAGTACAGCGCAGCAGAGACGATGATCAACGAGCTCAACGAAGCGGGGATAAAGATCGGACTTCGCATAAATCGAAAGAAGACTCAGTTTATGAAAAACCCATGGTGCGAAGGCGAAAAAATTGAATTGGATGGCTCTCTCATTGCAAAGACCATCTCGTACGTTTATCTTGGGCGACCAATGAACATGGAAAACAACATGAAGGTGGAACTAAATAGAAGAAGGAGAGCAGCTTGGGCCGCATCCGGGCTTCTCAAGGAAGCCACCGACGAACTGAAGGACCTGAAAATTGGATTCTGTTTTACGGTGCACTGTTATGCTGCAGAGACGTGAGTTGATACTTCAACCACGTCAACAATGCTTCGCACTACTCACAGAGCGCTTGAGCAATGTCTTCTGAAATATAGCCGACACTCTCAACATCAAGCCGGAATGTGAAGCTCTGATCTTCGAAATCCGTCAGATCTTCGAGATCTAGGTGAATATACATCGATAACGAAGTGTAGATGGGCCGGTCATAATGAGAAGAGCAGACGACAGATGGACGAAAAGAACAGTGGAGTGGACTCCAAGAGAATGCAAACGTCCTCTAGGGCGACTACCCACACGTTGGACGGACGTGTTAGTGAACAAAGTTAGACAGCTGTACCCACAGCTGCAGTTGTTTTACAAATCACGGTATATGACTCATAGGCGATGCCATACTCGAACAAGACCACCACCATGGACTACGATTGCGAGAGAAAGGAACGAATGACATATGTACTGGGGTCCGCACAGCTCGTGAAGACGGACCGTCCAAGTATCCAAGTAAGCACTAATGGTGGAGGCGATGATTGCATGAATTGGAGCGCACCTAATTTCTTGTAAAGCATAGTCTTCATATGCAGTTATCCCAAACGGTAAACGTAGTCGAGCAAAATACTCCAGTAGGCGCGCATAGGAGCTAGAGGCGTAGCGAAGAAGATTTCGAAGCAGAAGTCATCATCCTCGCATAGTAAACTAAAACTTTTGAGCATAAAACTCTTATTGCATTTTGAAAAAATTCAAAAAAGTCTAGGGCAAACCGCAAGGAGGAATGTCTTGTCATCACGCGTGGTTTCGTACATATCTCAGACCGATCTTTTAACATGAAAGGGGCGCATTACCCTGCCATGTGAATTCTTTGTAGTGGGTCTCCACTATTAACAATAGATAGAATTCTCACAGAAAGCGATGGGTATCTGAAAAGGCCGTTTTCAGTGGGATTGAGATTTTTGTGTCATGTTTCCGTTGAAGTTGTGGAAGCATTTAGCTGACTGGATTGCCCGTCATCGTGGTCTTTCAATTCTTCTGGAGATGGCGAAATCGACCGAATACTCGACTGTTATTAATAAATAGTGTAGTAGCAACTATGGGTTTCTCCATCATGAATACGGTGACTTGGGAATGTCTGAAAACGATTGAAGTAGTATCATATTATGCTAAATAGTAATTCTTATTTCCAGAACTCCTCGAGTTTTCTTGTTTATACGATGCATTCAGACGAATGTTGTCGAACGGTTGTTGTAGACTTGTTATGTTTTTACTAAATCATTATCTCCAGCAAACACCTTAGTATCTATCGGGTTATTTTTAATCGAACATGGTTTCCATCTTTATATGCAGGGCTTTAAAGAGGTCTTCGTATACTTGACGTTGTATTTTTCAATATGATTTAATACCTAATGAGCAGTATGTGGTGCTAACACAGCTTGTTTTGTATCTCGACATTGTTTTTCATACATAAACACTTGTTTGCAAATGCATACACAATTCATTGACGGATATACGAGACTGTTTCACTGCTTTTGAAGTTGTAAATAAAAGTAATATAAAATTAGACGAACTCGGTATGTGCCAGTTTACATCAACTCTGCAATAGAAGTCATGATATGCGATAGTACGGTGATTAATTTATTAGAGCTATCTAGTCTAATACTTCTGCTCTAATAGGTGGCGCCTGTAGGGCAACGGTTAGAGGCGCCCTGTAATCCACATGAGATCGACGCTGCCTCCTGGCTAATCAAACCTTTCATCCCCTTCGAGGTCGATTTATTGGTACCAGACTTGTCTGGGAGGACATCAGTACTGACTTGATACATTGGTAGGCGATCGTGAGACATTGTAAAAGCCAGATATCCGTTAAGTCACCTCCAACGTTGCTCAACGAGGTCGCATGCATAGCGCAATCCTCAGGGATTCATCAACGCTGAGAGCTCTTTCATTTATTGATCGTATCTGTTTGACTTTCCTTATGAGTCAGCGATAAGTAATGTTTGTATTGACGAAGATTTATTACAGAAAAATGTTATTTGTAGTTATTCCAGAGCTGTTAAAAGTGCGGTTCTACGTTAGGGTTATCACTTTGTGCCACTTGTGTTAAAAAGCCCGCATCCTGTGTACCTCTCACCCCACTTTTCGATTCCTTGCGAAATTTAGTTCTATTTTCATGAATAGGTTCTTCTAGAACAGCCAAAAATTTCTGCGGGGAAAAATCACTGGAAAATGCTGGGAAAAGGTGTATCAAATGACAGCCGCAAGAATAAATGATGCATTATGGGACACCATGGTGTCGTTTCCCACGGAATTACGGCTGTTCAATCGCTTTAATATCTGAGGAATGAGTATAAAGGAGAAGGTATGTCTTATGAGGATCAGCAGAAGAAGAAATCCGTTTTTTCTTCATTCTCCACCTAGGGATTCCAATGGTTTTCATTCCGACTGACAATGTTCAGTACGAACTGAGATGTGCTCACTGAGATTCTGTCCGTAGGTGTCCGTATGTAACCCACGCCGTCATCTGTAAAGTAGTGAAACGGATTGGCCAGTCTTACCGCCACCGGCTCCAATCTATGTTTGACCATCTATTCGCCTCAGAGGTGTCACAAACCTCGTGAAACGTTTAAATAGGTTGCCTCTGAACTGTCACAAACCTCGAGAAACGCTTAAATAGGAGATATGTGATGTACACCGGCGGCAGGGTCTCCCAAGCTAAGGGAGTCCGGCATTTCGAACAAGGAACCCAGCTAAAAGTACACGAATACCATAATCCACCACAGCCCTGCTATCAAGCTAGTGGCATAGTGGCAAATCCCTCTCTGATCCACAAGGCGACTCTTCCATAAACTCTCTTCCAGTGTAAGGACACATCAGGTGCTCTTGTCATTAGCAGCAGCCAGTATCACTCCACCCTAAGGTAATCTCAGTGTGTACCATGAAGACAAACAGAGATGCCCCGAGTGGCCCTTGTAGATTTAAATAAGTAGAGAATATTATTGTGCGCATTCATCATAATGCTATTGCGAACAACATCGTATTTCTTGTACTACACTTTGAGCTTGCTAATTCATAGTTTGGCAATATTGCAGTGCCCAAAGACACTGCAATATTGCCAAACAAAGGAACAGGCAGCTCAATGGTTTGGACGGCCCCACCTACCCAGGCGAGGGCTCAACCACACACTGGACCCACTGAGCCTCTCATGCCTCCGGTTCCAGGAAATTGCTAACAGATTTCTCTGGGACAAACCGACTTCCTATTGCACATGTTCAAACGCCGTAGTAAGGCTATCCCAGGATTTCAGGGAGAAACGACTCGTCCTGCTCTCAGCGACATTCGTGAAGAAGACGAGAAAATTATTTAGCAGTAGTCTGTGTCACACGCAAAATATTTCGAACACCTTCGCGAACTGTTGATGGGAGGAAAAGATTAGGGCGCAAGAAGCGCTGGATCCGCACAGTGTTATACACGTGTTGTCGGGTCATGTAATAGGTGAATAAAATATTGCCAAATAACATGTGATAACACAATCAAGTGCCAACTAGTTATTATAGATAACTGAATTGCAGGTTATTTGTCTGATCTCATTTTCACCAAGCGGTCAGTAATGTCAAACTTTTCATCCTACTTCTGTTTAGCAAACACGAGATGTTTCTTGACCTACGCACAAGCTGACGTTTTCACGAATTTCTCCTTCTTCAGAGCCTGGAAAGGTCAAGTTGACTGCAATCTACATGGCCGAACACCTCCATAACCAAACAGAGAAAATGCTAAACCGAAATTAAAAAATGCTAAACCACATTGAACACAGAGTCTTTGCATACTCACCGCTTTCTATGAGCCTTCCACTTAATATGTTATGTGGAGACCAACCGCGCAGTGTTCAGTACGAACTGAGATGTGCTCACTGAGATTCTGTCCGTAGGTGTCCGTATGTAACCCACGCCGTCATCTGTAAAGTAGTGAAACGGATTGGCCAGTCTTACCGCCACCGGCTCCAATCTATGTTTGACCATCTATTCGCCTCAGAGGTGTCACAAACCTCGTGAAACGTTTAAATAGGTTGCCTCGTTGCAGTGATTACTCGGCGGCATTTCAATTATCGTTACCGAGTTCTCTAGGCCAACCCTTCTCAAACAGCGTTTTATAGCTGCACTTACTTCATTTGAAATAAAGTGTAGGATAAACGGGACCATATTGTTGCTAGAGTTATCGCTGCAGGGCCTGTGATTTCCTCTACACCTATCCCGAGCTACAGCTTCGTAGCCACCATTAAAAATGGCTATTTGCTGCGCCAAGTTCCGCGACTCTCATCTCTGCTCGCTTCCTGTGCACACGTTGGTAGCTGTTCGAAACATGTTTCTCACAAGCGCCCTTTTCGTGTGAGAGGGGTGAGAGGAGAGGTAATGAACTAAAATGTTTTTACTACTTGGCTTTCGGTACCATTTCGTAACGTAGCCATTTTCTGATAGGTTAATTTGCACGTTCAGAAATGGAAGCCAATTTTCTCGTGGTTTCTCTCGGGTGAATTTAATATACTCTGACTGTCCGTTCAGCAACTCGAAACATTTGTCAATTTCTTCTTGTGTTGAAGAAATGATCAAGCAGTCATCTATATACCTACAGTAGAGTAACGGCCCGAGGTCGATCACTGGTGCTTCCACCTTAGATATATATGCAATGGCAAGGCTTGGTGCCAGTCGTTGTCCCATTGCCAACCCTCTCATTTGTGCGTAATACCTCTCGAACCATCTGAAGATTGAGCAGTTTAGGCACTCCTTTAAGAGTGTCATCAGCTGCTGAATCGAGAAGCCATACATGTTTATTGCTCCTTCATGTTGTATAAGGAGCTCGCGAATGGCTTGCATAGCGGAGTCATTCGACACGTTTGTATAGAGGGTATACTATCACGCGTGATATTGGGCAGTATATAAGACTGCTATTTTGATGGGACGGGCACATTACGTTTCCATGTGAACACTGCGCGGTTGGTCTCTACATAACATGTGACAAACAGTGACAAAGATCATATGCACCAAAGTAAGAATGAGTCATGTAGCGCTCACCTCTTCGATGTCAGTATAATGCTTCGTTAGAACTAAGAGCAGTGATTCCCTAATACGTTAATTAACCCACTCCGTTTTGTATAGACAACGTAGTGACCACGGCGATCTGGAGCAAATGACCGCAAGGACCATATGGCATCAATGTTCAGTATAGTGGGTTTCAGAGATTTTTTCAGCAGACAATACATGCCTCCTCGATAGCTAATCTAAGGCAGTTAGATGAGAAAAGAAAATCATTCTCTACACTTAATTGTTTATAAAAAAACTTTTTTCGGAAGGGCTCATTGACTGGAAGTTTGAGGAGCAATTGACTGTTATTTCATTTTATTTCCTACGATGAATCATGGCTACTTTCCGAAACGCGTGGATATAAGAAATACCAAAATAGGCTCAACATGAGCTGGAAAGCGCTTCCAGAACTTCTATATTCTCGAAAGATCACGAGGGATCCCAATATGAACTTTTATATGTATTCTTTCACTAATAAGCTAACATGAGATTGATAAAGGGATAAAAAGGATAAAGCTCTTGGCATTGATCATTCCCTGAGAGATCCGCTGTGCATTCGACTTCATTAAGCATCGTTTGGGGGTGATTGAATACATATCTTGCCTTTACAATGACTCGTGGTGGTCTACCGATGTATCGAGCCAGTGCTGCTGTCCTCCCAGACAGATCTGGAATCAATTTGCTGACTCGGAGAGATGGAAGGCATGGTAGACCATGGGCGCGAGGATCAATTCCACGTGTATGTTGCAGGGCGCCTCCACGCACTGTACCACACGCGCCATTCGAGGTTGATAAATAACTTTTATTGGGCTAACGTTTCAACGTCTTGGTCCTCCTCAGCGCCGATGATCCTAGTCGATAGTGCACAGTCGTTCGTACTCTATGTGTTGTCTTCGTCGTCGTATCGAGTCGATTCTTATTCACTTATTCATGACAGCGAACACACCACAACGAGAACACGAACGACTGTGGATCATCGGCTTAGGTAATCTGTTCTGAGGAAAACTAATACATCAAAACATGCTGACAAGCAAACAATAATGCGGAGGTTAATGGAAAATCGGTTTTCGGATTATTCGACTTTTGTCCGGACACTTGAATATCATGTTGTCGAGTAGGGAAGGCGTCGAACGTAATCTCAAGCCTTCTATAAAAATTACGATAAGGGGTTTCATATTTTAGCGTGCATTGTTGTGGAGCGCACACTTTCAAATTGGCCGTCATCATGCCATGATGAGATGGAATGTGTTCGCATTCTTTCACTTGATCATCTATGTTATTTAACATTCTCAGAAAGTTTTTAGATGGCTATGCTCTGAAAAAAAAGCGTTTTCATTACTGACAAGTTGCAAAACTCCTCGCACCGACATGCCATCTAGAAGAAGGGTTTTGTAATTCTAGCTTGGAATATTTTTACGTAATTTTATTCTACTGAACGTATTTTCAACATTCTAGACATTCTACTCCCACTACACAAATTGGTAAAAAAGTTTCTGTAAGAAACATTTTATTCCACATATCCCGACACCAGATTTGGCTCGGAGTCCAGCACTTTTTGCACACTATTCGCATCCTCGCTTTTATATTGTACCAACGTCTTCTGTATTTGTGTGATGGCTCGGCTGCTACCCAAAGATTTTTAACATTGCTTATGAATGCCGTTGAATACTGGTCGAATCGACTCTTCCTGGAGGCTTTGGATCGAAATGCTAGTGCGTCCCCAAATGTTTATCTTTGTCAGCTGGCACCTTTTTTGTGCATTAGAGAAAACTAGCTGACTGCAGACAAGTCTGATAACAAATTACAAACCTCTGAAGTATAGGAGGCTTGGTGAATCCCTGGAAATACTGACCGATTTCTCTGACAAGTACCCGAATTGTATCAATGCTACTCGGCTATCGTCTTGACATTCATGTAGCCAATACTTGCTAAAAAATGTGTTCTTTTGAATACCTTTTTAATTCTTTGTAATTCGTGTTTGGGAAGTATTTTTTTTAGGAATTGAAGAAGATTTCCACCTTTCGACAAAATCTCATTCACGACAAAAGTGGCTGTTGGTATTGTTCTACTTCTAGTGCGGTTTCCGAATAGAAATGTTGAACTCCTTAATGGTGAATGAGAAACTGTTTGTACACCACGTTTCGGCATTCAGTGATACCCGCTGACTTGGCGGGCGGCATGCCGTTGTGTATTGTGTGGAGGTGTGGATGCGTCCTCAAATAGATACTGTGAGGTAAACCCAAGCTATCTATACCCATAGTGTAGCGACACGTCACCAGACATATGTGAATTTACACGTTGTCAACCTGAAGTTTGTTCTTTTGTTGACCGAAACCATTCGTTGTGCTGTTAAAATTTTTTGAAAAAGCAACAACGTTGGGAAACTTGTACTCTTCAACAGAACTCCTTCTAAGGCTAAATTGTGTTTTGATATCTCGAATTTTACTTCTATAGTTTTTAAAGTTAGGTGGTAATGAGCTTAGAACAATCAGGAAGCATTGTAGTGCTTCAGCTAAGTCGACACGAAGATGGCGACTTGAAACGTTTCTCAGTTATCTCTTGATAGTTTAATTTCTCTAAGAAGAATTTATTTTGTTCTTCTTCGTTTGCTTCAATGTCTTCACATTCCTTTATGTGTTTTGGTAAAGAGATCGTAAATGAATCAAATCAATCTTTGCTGATGATTTCTATTAACAAAATTCCTTAACACTTTGAGTGCTCTAGTCATCTTGTGCAGTTTCTCTTCGACACTAGGCCAGTGTAGAAAAGCTTTAGTCTATTTGGTAGAGAAGGCAGATTGCTCAGTCAAGCTGGCCGAGAACACTGAATGGGGACGAACAGTTCCCATCATAGTGTACTTGTTTAGGACACAATCGATGCGTCCACTCTCAAATATAAATGAAACTTGACTTGAACAAGGGGTTTGTTTGCTCATCCTCTTCCGCACTCCAGCTTCTCTTTCAGGTTGAGGCGTTCACTTCTCCTGTGTCCCTACTCACTCACTTCTCGCCCGAGTTCTATTTACAAGACCGTCTCTGTACTATCGCTCGGCCACCAGTGTATTCTCATTCACTGGAAGGAACTGAGTTTTATTGATACATCTAGATGGCACCGTTTTGGTCTCTATTCATTAGATTTTTCTTCTTACTTCGTTTTTTCTTGACTAACATTTCTACTTTTCGCCAGCTGCACTGCAGCCGGTATTGTAGGAGCGGCGATTAAGCGATGTGAATCGTTTGGATGGGAAGAAAACATGGGAAGGAGCGTTTTTCCTAGCCCCTCATTTCAGCACGAACGCGTCATATTTCCAAACTGGCTTGTCTACATTACGATAACAGTTGTTTCCTAATTACACCCCTATTTGAAACTTTTGTGAGTCATTTTGTTGTAACAAACACCCGGTGAACCACTCTCCTATAGTCGATTAGTCAACAGTAAAGAGTTAGGGATCCAGTTCTTTTTTAGCATTTTCTCTTCTCCTTTTTTTAGTAAACATGTTTGAAAGACGACATCCACACAGTCTGTAGACTTTAGCATAGCTTCCATTTGTTCCAATCTCTTTTGAAATCCGTTTATGACGGTGGTCTCCTAGCTGAGAGAATACTACCACAACAATTAGTCTCGGAAAAATCCACCAGTTGCTGATGTAGCTCGTTCACGTGGTAGATGAAACTCCCTATTGTTTTACTGATGGCGGTTTCCAAAGCCACTTGGCTTCTGTAAAGATTCGTCCTTGATGTTCAGTCTGCCGCTGATTTTTATAACCGTTTGATCGACTATTCATAAACACATCATTCAATCTTTTGTAAATCTATCCTCGATTGAAACTGTGACGGCGGTCAGGAAGAGCTGCGAAGGTTGCCTTTAATCGGGAACGTCCTTTAGTAGCTGATCATATCTTGACCGACCAGTTCCGAATGTACTGCACAAATTCGCTCTGTCATTAACTACCCTTTTTATGTAACAGTTGTCGTGGAAAAAGTAGATGACATTAAAGTACTGATTTGTTGGTCCGAATGTCGGCTCGAAACCTGAATCATCGAGTGTCGAATCGTGACGGCAGCCTTTATCATCAAAAGCCAGCAAGCATCAACAATGGCCCATTAGCAATTTTATGCATGAGGTGTCGTTTGTGCACTGGCGTCAGTGCATCGGTGACAAACAAGCTGAAGTTCTTTAGCATCGATACCCTCTTCTGATATCGACAACGGAGCAATGTTTCTCTTTTACTATCTCTGCTACCGGAGATGACTGTGAACAATATTATCGTATCTTTAGCAGTTTTTAAATGTTTTTAATATTTTTTGAAGTCAACGATTCAGCGGTGCTCGTTCTCGGAGCTCAAACATCGTTTCCTATGAATTTCGATTCAATCAGCATTAATCGATTTGATGTTGTTATTGTTTATTGTTATTATATATATATATATATATACAAAGGCTTATTGTAGTTTTTCATCATTAAGGAATGGGTTATTAGAAATCAGTTGTTATTGGCTTTTATTCATGTGTGCATGTTGAATTTCATACGCTGACGTCACCTTGGCGACAGAGATTCTGGAGACGTCGGTCGATAAGTGTCGACGCGATCTCGGGGTCGTTGATTCGTTGACTCACTTCGGCAACTTGACATTGCGAACTCACTCTTTGACACCTTCCGGTAGGCGGCGTGTTCAACAAAAGAACAGCTGGCGGTTGGCATGCGACGACAGCCAGGAATGGACGGATTCGTACTGGCCTCATGTTTTCCTAGATCCATTGCTGATGGGACACCACGGCGTTCACCGTTATCCGATGTTTCAATGAATCTCACAGAACTACGTGCTAGACCATGTGCCGCAATCGATTCCCACTCGGCATTTTTCAGCGCGCTTCCACGTTCTCACGTAGCATTCCATTCATGCACACACCGTGCAATCCCATTAGTGTTTGGGAATTCGAACCTCCCGCTAAAACCGTCCGCTAATGGGACCGCCGTTTTGTAGTTTGTAGGAAAAAAAGCTAGGCCCGTAAAAATACATTTCTCTTCGTTCCATACTTCTAGTTTAGAATAAGCAAACTTTCCGAGCATTGAATTGCACCCGATAATTCACGATTATTCGTGGTGATGGAGGGTTTCTATTCTAAGAAAGATTTGTCCATCCGCTCAACTTCTGTCCTGTGATCTCATGTTTCATTCATTTTATTATTACTGAATATGCTGCTATAAATAACAGGAAGTTATAAAGAAGAAGGTAATCGTAACAAATCAAAGCAAAATTTCTCTTTTCGTTTTCACATCCTTCTTTTTAATGCGCCCTCAACGTGGTTGTCTTGTAAGATCTTCACATCAGAATAGTGTAAACACTTCACAGCTAGCAGATGCAATTCTTTTTAATCCATAAGTTCAGTAAATGTCTTCGACGCCAGGATCTTACTCAATGCATGAGCATAAATAATCCGGCCTTATGTTTCCTACTTAAGGACTCCAAGCCTCTGACAAAACTGGGCTATCAGTGCTAATTGCTTTTTTGGCTTTTCAAGGAACATTCTTTACTTACTTACTTGGATACTTGGACCGTCCGTCTTCACGAGCTGTGCGGACCCCAGAACATATGCCCTTCGTTCCTTTCTCCCAGGACTCCAGCGAAGACCAAGTTGCACGACCAGCGTTAGGCCAGCCTCAGAACATTCTTTATTAGTCTTAAAAGATGCAAACGATTTTGGAAAGGTCTGTTAGTATACATGTCACCCAATTTCGCTGAATGTCAATAATCCGGAAAAAAAAATCCAGTCGATAGTTTCACTCCACGTGCATTTCATTGTGATGTCACACAACGACTCATCCATTCTCTGTCGTTTTTTAAACATTGTGCATCTCTTCATGTGATCTTATGAACTGATCTCGTTGAGCTGATTCGAGGTTGGCATAAGTTTTCGTTGCCGGTGTTTGTTGCTGTAGTTGTTGTCGTTGTCGTTGCTGTTGGTGTTGTTGGTCGATGGCTGACGTTTTGCCGATGTCGCCTTTCTCAGAGTCGTGCTGTTACGAGTAAAATTGTACACCTCATTGAATTGGTTTCTCTGCTACAGCTTGTTTTTCGAGATTTTAAAAGAATTTCATACGAGGACATTGCTTTTATTTTGCTTGTAAATGTAAAAAGTTATGCAGAAAAGGCATATAAATCTCACTTGATGTCACCAGTAAGACCTTTCCCATTTTTCTCGGGGATTTCTCATTGATGATAGTTGGTTCTATTTCTCTACAGAGTACGACTTTATTTGCATGCGTAGCCGGACTTGTTTCTGTGATTTTATTCTCTCAACGAGATTTCTAGATAAAATAGTCATGGTGGCGATTCTTTCGCAGCCGTCTGTCCGCTATCGTCATTCACGCTGGCCAGCAAATCGTTTCAGATCCGATTCCATTCCATTTATCATTATGCTGCTATAGAGACAGCTCAAATAGCAAGGCTCGACCACCATTGTCCAGACACACACACACCATGGGTGCGTTTCGTTCATTATGTGCTTTTCTAAATTTTGTTTTATAATTTTGTAACGTATTCGAAGATTCTCATTTTAAAATCTATCGGTATATGGTTTGACCTCAATGCGCTTGCTCACAATTCTGTCTTAACAAACAATACTATTACTGTAATCGAAAATAGTATCTAATGTGGCTTTATCGGCAGTGGCCTGCTTTCACATTATTCTCGACTACGACGCCGAGTTGGCGTCGCCTTGACGACGAAAAATGCGAAACGACACTCCATTGCACTACGCAGTCAATGGTCGGTAGAGGATTATGAGCCACAGTTCACGAGTGCTCACAGATAGTTCACTACGAGATAAATCCATAGAGATCAGTTATGATTTTTGAAAGTGAACAGCTGAAGAAACAGTGAAAATCTTGCCATTTGCTAACAAGCACCAAGACAATAGGCTTTGTACGAGCAGTGCTTTTCTGCCAATGGCGGTCATTTTAGGCCTACGCAACTAGAACTGAGACACTTTCCTGGTTTGAGGTAGCTAACAGTAGTTTGTAGCTTCTTATGAACTTTAACAACTTGTCAGTTCTTGCTTCTAGTGTCTGACTCGTGAACTGTGGCCATAAATTATGGGCTGGTTCCCCCTTTTCTAGGCGGTTACTTACTTCTCAACTTCCTTCATGTGACCTCATGCTCTCGGTAGTACAAGATCACTCTACTTCTATTTGCAGGAAGACCCAGGAAAACGTAAACACATTGCCCTACCGTTGACAAGTTTAGCTGATATTTCTCATTTTTAGTCTAATATTTTTCGTATTATGAAGAACTTTATTAGCTCTGTGACTCTGTCCTAGAATCCATGTCTCATTTCAGTGAATTCCATGAGCACGAGACTGTTGCTCCGTGTGCGGCTATCAGAAATCCTACCTCATTTCTTTCTAATTAAGTGATTCTCTTCTGGGAGATGTATGAAACACGTTTTCCACGATCTGCTTCATTAATACTGCTAGCACATTTATTCATCCATTGCATAACTGTTCATTGTGTCGACGATAAACCTTTCACCTGTAATTCTTCAGAAATCGTTCAGAGTCTTTAAATTGACCGCTTCACTTCCGTTACCAAACACATGGTAAACTTTTCTAAAGCAACTGTTTTTATAATGAGAGGACCTAGTATGCTACTGGGGTGGAGAAACCATTTCACCGGCTATTTGCAACGGTTGTCTGGCTGGCGTTTTTCCAATGATTCAAGCGTGGGAGCACAAATATGAGCGCACGCTCTTTGAATACCTACGCTGAATTTCGGGTTGCTGCTTCTATCAATCGCATTGGTGGATTTGAAACGCCGCCACTAGAACAAGGACCGTTGTCCCGTTGTCGCCACCCGTATCGACTGCACGATGTGGCGATGTGCTTGGCCGTTGTCGGTGTTTTGTTGACTTGTCAGTCAGCAATCAGTTGTTTTCATTAGTCATCTCAGCGTATGAAATGTTTAAAGTGGTTTCAGTTCTTTTTCTCGTTTATTTTCAACTAGCGCAGTAATCATCGAACATCATTTATGCAATGCACAAATGTATGTGGTGTTCGACAACATGAATATTCGGTTGGCCTATCATCAAGAAACACACAGAATCTTGTTGGCAGCACTACACACTCCATCCGGCTGGCAACTGCTCAGCTGAGCAAGTTTCTTCTCGGACCGGTGAAAGCAGTGCCAAAGCTTTTCAGGTAGTTATGGCGTGCCAGTTAGTGACAGTGTCGACGACTCCTAGTTTTTGTCAATCTAAAACTAGACCTGTGAATTATTTGTCGAACTCAACTCGCTCTCAACTTAGGAGACCTAGATCGGGAATATGCTGCAGCATTTGAATTTATGTTTATTAACGGCCCATATTTTCTGGGATTAGAATATTTTAAAAGCTGAGAACTTGACCGATTTATATAAGAAGTCGTCACACCATCGCAACAAAGGGCATCCAAGTTTTCCAAATTGCTTCTTTCAATTTTCATCAAGTTCGAACTGTAGAAATTTTTTATATATTGAACACGTTTTGAAGTTTTTAGCACAAACACAGTGATCATCTACGATAACCTCAAATCCATGGGTATCAATTTGTTTCCAGCCACGTTTGATTCATACGTGACTCGCACGGTCCGAAATGTCTTAAAAATAACTATTTGTTTTGGGAAGTGATAATGAAAAAGTTCAGTGAGTGGTTCCGATGTCAAAATCGATTTATTATGCATTCGGTTAAATGCCTGGCTAAAGTGCAGTGCGATGTATTCTGCGACGAAAAAGTTGGCGAACTAAGTGGAACTTCTTGGGGAAACTAGTCAATTCGAAGTAGAAATCAAGTTATTGGTTGTCCATGCCGAGGTTTAATACAAAGCGATCTTGGAAGTATTTTCTGTTCTTTACTAAATTATATTAGTCTGACTCCAACAGAAGTCGACTGTTCCCATAAAAGAACTAATTTTCGATGGTAATCAACCAACGACCATCCTCTACTTTGAGGAGCTGCCACGTTAGTTCTCTTCCAACGGAAACAACTGCCTTGTACAAAAGGTGTAAGAGGGTAGTGCTGGATGAGGGCACTTCATTCGTGTGTTGCTTCACTTTATTGGATTCGACTCGATGCAAGCACTACGAAGACTCAAATCAGGGGAAGAAAAAACTGTAGTGGACATTCGACTCAAGTTGTCACAACCCTGGAGAGGGCGATGGCACCGAAGCGTTGAACAGAACAAAGCTTTGAGACCATGTGTTAGCCTGTCAACAAACCAAGTCTTCAAAGCGTTTATAGAACGTGAGGAAAAATCTCTGTCGGAAGAACTTGTGGTCTCGAGAAACATACGCAAGAAATGTTCATTGTGGGCTTCAATATTTTAAGTACCTTAAGCCTTACTTTTTCATTTATATCGCCAATTTAAATTTTTCGTTTTTTTCTCTGGTAGTTTTCTGTCTCTCCATGCTTTTGGTATGAAAACGATATTGGTTTTATGACGTGAGGAGCACTGATGGTGAATTGGACGCCGAAGATGATGTGATGTGGGTCGGACATCTTCAGCAGCCGCTGTGCTTTCCGTCACTTGGGGAACGTAGCCGAAGAAACCGAAAGGGAGCTGTTCAGCTTGCTGGAATCGATCGCTTGTGCTTAGGAGAAATTGTCTGGCTGTCTTCTTTATCGTTTTCAGGCAGTGTCCAGATTAGTCAGCGTGTCATGGAAATGTTTACCCCCTAGTCTTTTTCACTTCAGCATTTTCACAACTGCCACACGTCGTCTAATGCTAAATCAACATTTCCTTTCAATGGATTTTCCCATGTTGGACGCTTTCCTTGTATCCCTAGAGCGCTTTGTCATCAGCCGCTTGTTTTTTTATCATGAGTTTTTCGAGCCTTTGCTCTTTAGCCCACAGTTCAACTTCTCAGGCTTTCTTGTCCGCCGGCGATTGGTGATATGTGGCCTTAGTCATTTTTCTTCTGCTTCTTTCTTCTTTTCTGTTGTAAGTACGCTTCCATTCTGCTATCAGTTTTCTGACTTTTTAATCCAGCACCTAGAGAATGTGGACCAAAAACTCTTTTCTTCGCCACCTTTCGTTAGATTATTTTAATTTATTTTCTCCATATTGCCATCTTTCGAAATTGATGTTTTTGAAGAGTTGTCGAGTTCCAAAATTGAACTTTTGCCTTAATCTGCGTCCTTTTGAGGTGGTCCATTCCCATCCTAATTTTGTTTTAGTTGACTATCACCGTCGGTCTGATGGTATTCAGCTTGTCTAAAAATTAGCCCTTCTCTGACATAAATTTCCTTTCACATAGTCACATGTTACCTCCCACCAAACCTGGGAAACTTGGATTTGCTGGCGTTTTTGTTTTGTATCGTAACCATGATTAAAGACAAATAGACATTGAATCGACAGGCTCATCTTTACCTCATCCTATAGTTTAATGTCTGTCATCCAAAGAATTGGTCACGTTCGCATATGAGTTCAGCTATGACTCGTGGATCAGCAGTATTCACTCCTCATCGTTATCCGCAATCCTTGTTGATCGTTCATCACCTTGAGATCTTAAGGTATCTGTATTTCTCGGTTGCTAAGCCTTCACCATAGCTCTCGCTAACCTTTATCAATTCAGAGGAACTTTCTTGCTTTGCGAGTAGTGTTCCTCCGTGTTGGTAACGATTCCCGCCAAAATCCTATTGACTGAACAAAGGCGATGTGACACACCGAAATGAGATGACAAGTGTAAGGAAGGAAAATGTATGTCTAAAAATAAAAGGGTAAAGGATGAAGCTTTTGGAGTTGATCAATCCTTTACGAGTACGCCATGCATTCGACTTCATTAAGCATCGTTGGAGATGATTTAATGCATATCTGGCCTTCACGATGACTCGCAATGGCCTACCGATGTATCGAGCAGGTGCTGCTATCTTTTCAAACAGGTCTAGTACCAATTTACCGATTCCTGAGGGATGGAAGACCAGGTAAACCTGAGATGCTGGGTCGATTGCATTCGTACTACAGAGCACCTCTAACTAGTGCATTACACATCTATAAATACACAACTAATTTATCGTATTTGGAATTCTTAAGCTGGTAAGAAGTCCTCGTTTTTAATTATTTAATTGTAATGAAAAGTTATATTTTTAAAAACGTCTGCAAAGTATGAATACGGTCCAGAATTTTTCTTACTCATCGAGATGTCGGTGTATTCGGCATCGAGCCAGCGTGACTCACCTAGTAGCTTCTGCCGTGTAATAAACTGACTTCATTTCATAATTTGTTCGTTTCCGCTGCGCAGATTTATAGGAGGTCGTTGTCAGAATCGAAATGAAGAGAAAACCTTTAAGGGTGAAGAATCTGCTAAAACACTGAACTCTACGTTGATTAACTATTATAAAGCTCAGAGGCCCTTCTGTAATTTAAATGCGTGTCGGTCGGTTCAGATTCGGCATCGAGCCAGCGTGACTCACCTAGTAGCTTCTGCCGTGTAATAAACTGACTTCATTTCATAATTTGTTCGTTTCCGCTGCGCAGATTTATAGGAGGTCGTTGTCAGAATCGAAATGAAAAGAAAACCTTTAAGGGTGAAGAATCTGCTAAAACACTGAACTCTACGTTGATTAACTATTATAAAGCTCAGAGGCCCTTCTGTAATTTAAATGCGTGTCGGTCTGTTCAGATTTTTTGCCCCTTAAACCGAATCGCTGTTCTCTCCAATACTTAATATGTTTTAATAACCCTTGATGATAGAATTAAATGTCTCCATTTTATTTAAAAACTATTTTTCTGAGTTTTTACATCTTTTCAGAGGAGAAAAATCTGCTCTTAATTTCAGCATCAGTGGCTCCAGCGAACGGGTCTGACGGCCCGCTCTGCGTAGCGGCTGAACAGAAAGAATGTGAGTCTCGTCATTTAAAAAACTCAGCCTTCTCTTTCACATGTTTTCCATTTCTTCTTTGTAAACCATAAGAATAAAATGCTGCTTTTCTAACATTAGAGTGGTGTCCTATTTCTTAACCGATTTTTCTTATAAGTTGTTTGTAGATACAGCTGAAACTTGTGAAGCGTGGAGCTAATTTCCCTTCTTTTGATTGAAAATACTGACAGGATGTTTCAAATCAAAAGACAATCGCATAGAGCTACGTCATAGTAAGAGCCAGCAGTTTTTTCTCTAGCAAATTCTACTTTATTCTCTCAGTTTTTGCCACTGCAATATTGAAGTACACAAAATTCTAGCTGTTTTCTCTCCATATCCGTTTTATAACTTTCCTCTTTGATTTCCTGTGCCACTTCTGTTCTTTCCATTCCCTCTTCTCGAGTTTAAGCATCAAGTCATTCGAAAAGGTCTTAAAAAAGATTTGAACTCTGCAGCGATAGTGCACTCTGCACCCTCTGGTTCGATGTTCGACCGACTCTGCGGCTGTTGCAGTCGTGACGCGACGTCGAGCGACGACGAAGTTATTAGAGGTGAAGAAGAGCGCCGACTTCGGGCCAACGATCGAGTGTACAATTCTCAGTTCGGATATGCGGTCAGTTCACCGTCCAAAGTTCGCTATGCATTACTTAAACTTAACCTGGACAGCGAAAAATAGCAAATGATGCTCGTAGGCGTCTAGGTTATCAGGCATTGCTGTTGTCTCAATTCCCGCTGTCGCCAAATGTCGCTCAGTCACGCCTGATGTCGCGAGCTCTGTGCGATACACTGAGATCATCAAACAGGAAAAATTTCAGCATAAAGAAGCTTTATCACTCGCAGTTTAAGCGTTCACTAAGACTTTCTTTTTTGGATGGTTTCCGTTCATCATACTACTTTTCTTAACGATTTATTAATGACTTACTGGGTAATTTTCAGGGTAACTACATTAAGACCGCTAAGTACAACATCATCACGTTCATTCCAAAGAATTTATTCGAACAGTTTCAACGAATTGCCAATTTTTATTTTTTAGTGTTGATGATTTTACAAGTGAGTTGATCTCGTGTTTAAAGCTTTGTTAGGAGCATATCTTTGAGCACAATGTGCAGAAAAACCGGTGCTCAGGAAATAGCAGTTTGCTTACCTTTCTGAATTCAAACTGTTTGAAACAATATTTTCCACGACGTTTCAAATATAACCAGACTATTATTAAGATATTAGATTGTTTTTTGCTTAGTTCATCCCACAAATCTCCTCTATATCGTGGTTTTCAACAGCTATTCCACTAGTAATTGTGCTTTCATTCAGCGCCATCAAAGACGGATATGACGATATGGTAAGTTCTAAACAAATTCTAGTATCCCAATTAAACTAAATGTCAGTGTGGCGAGTATTCATTTTCTACTCCATCTCACCTTTCTAAAAAAACTTCGAAGTAAAAGTTGTCAAGGAAAGAGTGTATTTTTAAAGAACATTTCCAGAAATTATCACTGCTTTCATAAACTTGAAAAACAAGTCTTAAAAACAACAGGAACTATCAGAGGGCATCGAGGAAATTTTAAACAATAGTATGAAGACTGCTTGATAGAAAACTATATGAGAGACAACCTAAACACCCGCTCCATCACATGAAGCCTTCCATCAGTCCAATTCCATTCAATTAGCAGAAAAGGTACTTACGAATGGTAGAATAATGAATTATTCCTCTAGTTCAAGCTAAACGGAATACGGATGCAACAGCACATGCATTTGCTAGAAGCCAAATTAAACTGCTCATCTCTAGCAACTTTTTTCACCTTGAAACATAGTGATGAAATTTGTAACTCACCTGGACACTAATAGGGGCTGCCCTCGCGAGATGCGCAACTCAAATACATCTCTTATTTGTTTTGTTTCCTCAGTCTTCGCTACACGAGATTGCTTACCAGCATATTGAAGTCCACGACATCACTCCGAAGTCCATGAAGCGTTTCTAGCCGTGAATACATGCTCTTTTCCTTCTTCTGGAGAATTTTTCTACAGGTACCTTCCCATGCTTGGTAAATTCCATGGATATTCGCAGGCAATTAGAGACCATTCATCTCGATCTCACTTTTCATCACATCACGGGTTTTCATTAATTGGATTGTTACCCAACTTATTAGTAGTGCAACACCTTTTCATTACTTTGTTGAGTTCGTTAACCATGTTGTCACTGTTTGACAGCTGCGCCCGAAAAGGATAGCGGTGCCATGTGCAAAAGGAAAGCTTGAAGGGAATTGTCTACTAATGCGCATGTGTTTTCGTCCAAATCAAAACACTTCGCTGCGCACTGCATTGCGAATAATCTTCATGAGTTGTCGTAGGCATATTGTTTTGATTCGTTTCCAATAACTTATTGTGCAGTTGGAATTTCGGTGTCCTTTTAGCGACTGTATCACGCTATTTTCCTTCTTCTGGAGTATTTTTCTACAGGTACCTTCCCATGCTTGGTAAATTCCATGGATATTCGCAGGCAATTAGAGACCATTCATCTCGATCTCACTTTTCATCACATCACGGGTTTTCATTAATTGGATTGTTACCCAACTTATTAGTAGTGCAACACCTTTTCATTACTTTGTTGAGTTCGTTAACCATGTTGTCACTGTTTGACAGCTGCGCCCGAAAAGGATAGCGGTGCCATGTGCAAAAGGAAAGCTTGAAGGGAATTGTCTACTAATGCGCATGTGTTTTCGTCCAAATCAAAACACTTCGCTGCGCACTGCATTGCGAATAATCTTCATGAGTTGTCGTAGGCATATTGTTTTGATTCGTTTCCAATAACTTATTGTGCAGTTGGAATTTCGGTGTCCTTTTAGCGACTGTATCACCCTGCAACGTTGCATACAGGTTTTAAATTGAGATATATGTCTTTTTCCATTCTGTGCAGCGTTGTTAGGGCTGAGTTGTGTTCCCAGGAGGCGTGCAGTTGAGGCGATGACCAGACGATGTGATTCGGAAGGTAGTCGGCCACCCTCAAACTAGGTTCCCGTCGGGAAGCAGCTGGTTTCTGGTATTGGCGTTTCGGTAGAAATTTTGCAATTAAAATCATTAGCGGTAATGGAAGACAATACAGGATCATTCAGCTTTCCAGCTGAGATTTTGCTTTATTCGTTCCTTTTTTCTTTCAGCTCAAAATGTTTGTAATTATTTCATCCGCTACATCGTGACCATAAACGATTCATTCACAGGTAAGTTTTTAGGTGAAATCGTATGTGAGGCGCCGAACAATAGGCTAGAGAAATTCCAAGGGAAACTACTCTGGCAAGGAAGAGAGTTGCCCATCACCAACGATAACATCTTGCTCAGAGGATGCATACTGAAGAACACGAGATGGTGAGTAAGGTTGACGTCGGTACTTCACCGTTTTCTTTGTAATCACAGGTGAGCTACATTTAAAGAAGAACAATTTATTGCGTTTGGTACATTCGTGCTCATATCATTTTCACTAATCCATTAAGGTGTTATGGTCTTGTGATTTTTGCTGGAAAAGACACTAAACTAATGATGAATTCCGGTAAGACAAAATTCAAACGGACCAGCCTCGATCGCTTTCTCAACATCCTCATCATGGGAGTGAGCATTTCTCCTTCTCTTCACTAAAGAAATTTATCGGCTTAGAGTGTCGGGTGTCCCAAGAATTTTGAGTATTTATTTACTGAAATACTTTTATGCCACTTTGTTGAGGAAGTTGTTTTTATTGAAAAAGTCGTTTTCTTGTGGTATCTCTTACCAAGCTACCTAACTCTAAGAAACAATTCCTCTCTAGCTTGTACAGAATGTTTTTCTATCTTGATCGATTTTTCTGCCGACTTGTGTACCTAGACGCTGATCTGAGTTCAGATTGTTCTCTTCCTGATCGCGATGTGTCTGGTATGTACGGTGCTGTGTGGAGTATGGGAATGGACGACTGGACGATGGTTTACCATTTACCTGCCATGGGACGATATAGTGCCAAATCGACACCAGCACGGTATCTATGTAGTTCACTATTAGCTAACTTGTCATGGCCGTTTTGTTCTCATAGCATGAAACTTCCATTTTGATTTCGTGGATGGTTCTGGGTCGCCCATGTGGCAGGTTAGAAAGATAATAGCGGCGTTTAGCTGTTATTTCTAGAACAGCAAATCCCAGCTCGAAATAAGTTTTGCGAATCAACATTTTTAGAAATTAACAATTGCTTAGTGAAAAAATGAAATTGAAACCAATAAGGAAAGAAATAAATAGTGATAAGTGACAACAAATGAATGATGATGAATTCAATGATTGAAACAAATTCTAAATTTAATAAATTGAAGAAATACAGATCCATTAGTTGGAACAAAAAGCTCTGTAGTTGTAATTTGAACGCTGTTTTTATTTGTGCAGCGATGAGGAGCACCGTGAACGCATAAATTTAGTCCTAATGTTCTTGGAATAGAAGTCTTTTCCTTTTGGCCTAGGAAAGAAAGTTCACTCTTCATTTGGTAATATCCATCACGGTAATTATCTTTTAAGCCAAGAACATGCCTGAATAGTTCGATTTCTTAGTAATTCCCTTGCTTAACCAGTCTTGCTTCAATTTCTTTCCGTCACGGGACAGGCATCTATAATCATAGATATCTGGAAGTTTTATCATCGGTGTTCGTGAAAACTATCTGCAAGCGTATAAACAGTAAAAGCGCCGAATTACCTAATAATGACGTCATTCCACGCTACTACAAATTACTATAACCATGCTACAAACGGCAACTTTTAATTTGGCGAGTTTGTGGCAGTCACAGTCCGCTGGATTTCACTAGAATACCTCCTACCGTCATCTGCTACATCTGTGTGTTCATGATCGTCGACGAAGGCCAGCTGCCTTCAATGGTGGTTTGCAGTAATGCTGGAATGCGCGCAACGCGCCAACACATGAAATTTCTGCATTTCTGTCGTTTGGCGTGTCGGAGAAAAATAAAGACGTGCAGCACATTTCGATTGCGTTTTTAAGTCTCTTCATCAATTTGCACACATGTTCACATTGTCATAATGATTGTCCAATCAAATTATATTCAAATATGGACATATCCATGAAAGGACGAGCGTTCTAACGCCATTTGAAATCTCTGGATTAATTTCGGTTCATAGCATATTTTCCTTAAGCAGAACATCTGGATTTTTCCAACTTTGTGATAACCGTTATTTTCAAATTATCCAAGTAAAAATTAGGTAAAATGCAGTTTCCATGTCGAAGTTGGCTGCAATGAAGCAAATAGAAATAGTGAAAAACGTGATAATCTCATCAAGTTTGGCAGCTGACGATTATTATGCAAACGTTTACGGTAAGATAATCGACTACTGATCGGGCCATAACAAAAGGTCGATGGTAAGTGGCGAATCACAGGAGAATCAGTCAAGAAGAGTATTTCTATCGTTGTTTTTTTTTTTCATGTTGGACCACTTTAAGATTTCTAAACATCAGTTTCCTGCAAGGGCACTTGTCACTTTTAACTCATTCGCATTTTGCAGTCTAAGAAAAAAAAGACCTTAGAATTTATTCTTTAGCTGAAGATGTTGAGAAAATAAGGGTGTCATGGTTCTACGTCGTCCTTTACTCCATCAATTGACGATTATTATTCAAGTTCACGGCATTTTCCTAGCACATAGAAAATGAGATACTTAAATGAAATCGCTTAAAGAAGAATAAAAAAGACGAAAAAAAACTGAAAGTTCTCTGTGTGGAGGATTCTATGCAGGCAAATGTTCCGCACTCTCTTGTAGGGAGAAATTGGCGCCAAACTGAGAATGTGCTTAATGTAGCCTCACAACGGGACTTGTTTTTGGATATGGCAAGGTTTTCCTTTTCGTTACCGAGTCGACGTTCACAGGGTTTCAACAGAAGTTATATCTGGACATTACGTTGCATTTTAAAATGAATGATCGAATATTTCACTTGTTTGGAACTGATTAGTTAATCCATAACGAACGGAGTCCGTTTAAGGTGGCTTTCCAAATGGAATGGGAGCAATTTTTCGGCGGCTGCCGTCTTTCTAGTTTTGTGAGAGTGAAAATTATTTTTAGTGGCTCCCTAGTGCTTGAACCTTAAGGAATTGTAGAAGAGACTTTGCTCTACCATTCTGTGGGTGTAACTAGTATGGATGTTACTATTTACTATGTGTCACTGTGGCGTTATGCAAATACATTGCTGTTAGCACTTCGATTTGTTTCCCACCCCATGTTGAGGCTGTTTCGTTGTCTTTTGTATCCCCATTTTCCGTACAATGAACATAGTGATAAAAATGAAGTAACAGTCAATTGTTAGTCGAATAACCAGTCAATGAACTTTCTCGAAGAAAGGTTTTTCGTAAATCATTAAGTGTAGTGAATGGTTTTTGTAGTTTCGTTCTTCCCATTCTCCTTCGGTGAGCTATCGAATGAAATGCAGTGAAGAAATTCTGGGACGCACTAAACTGGAAGTAGACACCATAGTGTCCATACCCCTTCTAGTCCACACGTGGACGCTACAGTATATCGGACGTCATGGGTTAAAAAATGAGCATTGGCGTAACCTTTATAAGTGGAAAAGTACTTCTGTCTCTCTCTTTGTGATATCGAGATTCTGGTCAGTGAGTTCTCATTTCAGGTTCGCAGCAAATCGCCGTCATTTCGTTTCTGATGTTTTTCTCCTACGTAATTCTGCTCAACACTGTTGTGCCGATATCCCTATATGTTAGGTATGTCTCGATAAATTTACAAAAATCTACCACAATGGTGACTTGCAAACACACCAAACACTTTTCCTCTTCTCATTTCTTTAAAACACTGTATTTTTACACAATGCGGTGTTTACTTCTAAATTTCTAGCTACGTCGCTTGTTTTTTCCAAAGATTAAACAGCTTCTGGCCTTCACAAATGGAAAATCTGCGATATAACCTGAGCTAACTGAGCTAGGTTACTTTCGAAGCGAACTACATATCAATTGTTCAGCGTGGAAATCATCCGCTTCTTTCATTCTCACTGGATCAACCACGATCAGCAGATGTTCTTTGAGAATGGCGAGAACAGTGTTCCTGCTCGAGCGCACACTACCACTCTTAACGAAGAACTTGGACAGGGGAGGGATACTCGTTCTAACCATAGGCGGAGTTGATGTTGTACTGCCGCCGCTTTTAGGTGCAGTACGTGTTCAGTGACAAGACGGGCACATTGACGAGGAACATAATGACCTTCAACAAATGCACCATAAACGGCGTTAGTTATGGGGATCTGCTTGATGATCGTGGTGAGGTGGTCGAAATCACACAGGTGAGTTCCATCCTTTCAATTGAAAAAATCGAGTAGCCAAGTAAAAATTCTTAAAAGTTGGTGCCGTGCTGCAAAATGTCATCCTGTCAATAAAATGACGAACTGCTAAGTAGATCGTTTGTACGCAGTAATTAAAGGACAAAGCGAGTTTGCCATGCACATGCCTCTATAAGTGAAAATGACTAGCTAGATTTCAGAATAAAGTGCAGAATACTTGTTCATGCGAAAAGGAAAGATTGTGGACTGTTTTGAAGATTTACCTATTCGGGTATCCGATGCCATCTTCTTATGTTGTTCTCCAGGAAACGAAGCCAATCGATTTTTCATGGAACAAACATTATGAAGAGTCTTTCAAGTTCTACGATACCAGACTGCTGCATGATACCAAGAACGGTGTTACTGAAGTAAGTGACACGAGCGCGCTTTCTGGTAAATCTAGTCTGCTAAAACATTCTCGATCCGCAGCTAGTATTTTTGTAAGAAATGGATAACCGTTGCTTCTTACTGGTACCTAATCGAATTTTCAGAGGCTCCAACGTTAGTTGCAAGCCTTACTGCATCAAAACTTTTAGGAGAAGACTTATGTTCAGGGAACTACGATGGGAATATATAGGAAGGGATCATGAAAACTAGATAGTAGAGAAGGTTTCTAACATTCAAGATAGAAACGGTAGGCAGGAGACTAAAAAAAATTGCCATCTACGATACCAGACTGCTGCATGATACCAAGAACGGTGTTACTGAAGTAAGTGACACGAGCGCGCTTTCTGGTAAATCTAGTCTGCTAAAACATTCTCGATCCGCAGCTAGTATTTTTGTAAGAAATGGATAACCGTTGCTTCTTACTGGTACCTAATCGAATTTTCAGAGGCTCCAACGTTAGTTGCAAGCCTTACTGCATCAAAACTTTTAGGAGAAGACTTATGTTCAGGGAACTACGATGGGAATATATAGGAAGGGATCATGAAAACTAGATAGTAGAGAAGGTTTCTAACATTCAAGATAGAAACGGTAGGCAGGAGACTGAAAAAAATTGCCAAGAACTTAGATGATCCTCTCCCTAAAAACTGTTAATACTTCTTAGTGTCTAGATTACCTGGATATAATTTTAATGTTATGAATTGATATCGACCGAGTAGATAAATTTGGTTGCAAAGCTCGAGGTTCGTCATGATCGAGGTCTGATTCTCTTAGTACCTCTAGGTAACAGATTTCTGGCGGTTACTTGCACTGTGTCATACTGTGATGCCAGAACGGGACAGGGGCCGGCTCGTCTATCAAGCGCAGTCGCCCGACGAGGCAGCGCTCACCTCGGCTGCTCGCAACTTCGGATTCGTATTTCGTAGCAGAACACCGCAGTCGATTACCATCGAAGTGCTCGGCAGAGAAGAGGTACGGGCAGCAAGGTCATTTTCCATTCCATCTCATCCACTTCCGTCTATCTATATACTCCTAAATATTTTGTTGTTTTTTCTTATCCCTTTTGTCATTGGTGTACCATGATTCCTTCGATTAGTGTTAGAGTAAATGAATAAAACCGATGTAGTCCATATTAATACACTAGTTAAACGTATTTCAACCATGCAAAGTACAACCAATAAGTTGCGCTATTTATTCAAGCTGTTTCACGTGAAATTCTTAATCTAGCTGGCCGTCTTCCCCACAAATACCGGTTGAATTCATCTGAAAGCTTGTAGGTGTGATGAATTCTCCTGGTTGGACAATTTATCTTCAACAGAACAAAACTGCAAACGATGAAAGGTGAAAATCCTGAAAAATTTTGATAGAGTCTCAGGTGTACGAGTTGTTATGTTTCCTGGACTTCAACAACGAACGTAAACGAATGTCGGTGATCACTCGGAACTCTCAGGGTGACATTCGCTTGTATTGCAAAGGAGCAGATATGATGATAATGGAGCGGTACGCTGCCTCCTCCTTTTTAATTATTTCAAAACCTTTGAGAATACAAAAAGAGATACAAAGAATACAGAAAAAGAAAAAGATTCAAAATCACGACCTTATTGCCCTTGGGAAGGGAGGGCAACGGGCTCAGAACAAGTATGGTATGCACTTGGATCATAGTGAGTAGTGCATGTGAATGCTCAACATTACGTCACCCATGGCACCAATTGCATTGCGGCGCGAACTATGTTAATGCTTTCGCTGTTCAAAAGGGAAAAAAAATATGGAGATGTGTTTCATGTGCAAAACATACAGGCGTATTCCCATCCATCTTCATAAAACTTCTGAATGTTTGGCTTTTCATTTACTGCCTACTTTTGTCGCAGCAGGGTAAAACGGTAAAGGATAAAGCACTTGCACTCATAACTCTCTGCGGATGCGCCATGCATTCGACTTAATCAAGCTTCCTTGAAGGCGATTGAATGTATATTTGCCTCTGACAATTCACGGTGGCCTGTAGATGTATCGAGCCATTGCTGCTATCCTCCCAGACAAGTCTGGTACCAATTTGCCGACCCTGGAGGTATGGAAGGCTTGGTGGGCCATGAATGTTGGGATCGATTCCACGTGTGCGTTGCAGAGAGCTTCCGACCACTGCGCCATATGCTCCCATCACGGCAGGGTGTTGCGTGAAATACATCCACAAAGATGCTGAGACATGAGCAAGACTCGGAGCCACAGCTGAGCATCGCACCCACAATTAGCTTTTCCTAGGCTCGAGTGCTACCCATCACCCAGTCGACGCCATTGTCTTGCCGGCCAAAAATTACTAAATTTGTAAATTCGACAAATTTAGTCAATGTGTATTTCGTCACTTGTTGAACTGAAAACTCACTCATCACTTACCGTTACTCTCCGACTGAAATGAATCAACTCGTTCATGTTCAGGTTGAAGTCGTCAACATCCTCGCTTCTGCTCAATTCCACTAGAACTCACCTTGCCGAATTTGCCAACATCGGTCTGCGAACGTTGTGTTTAGCTTACAGAGATATTGAAGAGGATTATTTTGAAGACTGGATGGTAAACCCATTGCTTACTTCCCACAATCAGACAAGTGCCTTCCTGTTGAGTAGAGGGAACTTCCTTGAATTCACAAAAAAAAGTTCACACTTTTTTACGAACCACCCTTGTAGAGCTGATGCTCGGTAGGTATCAGTTGTTGTTGTTGTTGTTTCGTTGTTTATTGTTCAATGGCTGACGTTTCGGTGGCTTCATCTTTTTCAGAGCCTGGAAGTTTTTTATATAACGATGGCCATAAAGTTCTGTTAATTATGTATAGTGCTAATAAAGATCTAGCATATAAATGAACGTCATTTTGTTGCGTGTGGGACCACCCGTATGTTGTTCATGTGGGATGATGAATGAGACCCAGAAATTCGATTTGAAATAAGACTCTATATCACCTGTGATAGTGAGGCACTCGTCTTTCTGGTTCCTCTTTGACTGTTGAAATTTATCCAAAACGCCTCAAGAGTCTTGCATGTGGTGTTTTTGATTCCTGCGCTAAAATCATGACGGTCACTCCAAAATCAACAGCATTGTGCTCCTCAATCCTAAGCAACAGCTGATACCTATCTCGCGTCACACCCACATTGGCAGTTCTTAGGAATATGTACACATATTTCGACTATTTTTACCGAGGTTTTTAGAAAGTAGGCCTTTTGAGTTTACATTTTGTATTCACATTTTTGCATTAATGTGTCTCTAGTTCTCTTACCCATTGTGGAAATCACGCTACTTCTACACTCTGCTTTAAGATCTAAGCACAATATCTTCATGCTAGGGTTTCAGGCAACACGTTAGCAATACTTAACGACTTTGAAGAACGACGGACCTGCCTCTAAAAATAGGCTTATTCTCATTTGCTACCGGCTGGGGGTTTCTTCTCTGGAACTGCGTAATACCGATGAAATAACAAATTAAGAGATCTTCAGAAACGCTATCAACAAGCTGCTGTCGATGTGTACAATCGCGAGAAGAAGCTCGACTTGGTCTATGAGGAGATGGAAAAAGGTACCCTGCTACTTAAAAACTTCTAGTGCGACAGTTTTAATGTACATGGATGTTTTCTGACAACATTTCTTTTAGAAATGACATTAATTGGCGGCACAGCCATTGAGGACAAGCTGCAGGATGGCGTGCCGGAGACGATCGCGCGCCTCGCCGAGGCGAACATCAAAATCTGGGTGCTCACCGGGGATAAAACGGTGCGTGGACGTTACTCAAGGAATTCTTCCTGAGTATCGCATTTAAGTGATCAAACGTTTTTTCGCTTTCTCTTATCAAAATCTGGGTGCTCACCGGGGATAAAACGGTGCGTGGACGTTACTCAAGGAATTCTTCCTGAGTATCGTATTTCTTTACAGAAGTGATCAAACGTTTTTTCGCTTTCTCTCCCACGTATTTTTCTCTAACAAAGATAATTTAACAGCAGAAATATCTGCTTTTCAGCTGCTATGTGAACATTGGTCGGCATTGCTCTTTGGAGCTTTTATCTGCTTATTTAGTTAAATGTTCATTTAACCGGTCACATTAAGATCTATGGGTATACAGAAGATATGCATCGATATAAAGAGTTCGGGCTTATGACTTTCCAGGGTTTTTGTGAACCTAATTTTGCTAGATGGCGAGTTTTAGGAAACGGCGATCAACATTGCATATTCGTGTCGTTTACTTACGGATGACATGAAGGAGATCGTGGTTATTGATGGACAAACACATTCCGAAGTCGAAGTGCAGCTGAAGGACACGAAGACCAGCTTCGAGAGAGTCATGAACAGCCATTTAGTTAGTGTTCCAGCTTTCTGAGATACGGCAGCGCTCCGCTAGCAATGCTAGTGTAGAAATGATCATTGAAATGAAATGAAAAAATTCACTGCACCGTGAAAATGTTACCGTTTGCCAGCGAAGTGCATCGCCTTAGAGTTCGTTCAACTCCAGGTTCCATGTCTTCTCTTTATCTGTCTTGTATTTTAAATGTTTTTCTTTTTCGATTAGCGGCGGCAACCTCTATTCGTTAGAGATAAGACGGTAGATGAATATATTCGGAGTGTTGTAGCCAGTCTTGAGGACGGTGATACGGTACATTGAGCAAAGCTTTTTCGTTTTGGTTTACGCTGTACATTACTAATCGGATTTATCGTCTTAACCGTTTTTTTTTACTAAAACAATAATCTTTTACTTATTATCCTTTGTTTTTATTAAGAAACATCGACAAGAATTAAGTGTTTGTGCAAAAACATTTACGGGAAGGTTTTTTCAAATCGGCGCTGGAAAACTCCAAAGTAATTCGTAGAAGAATTCGTTTTTTTGTCTATTAGGCTTTTTATTTACTTAAATCAACCGGGGTTGCTTGTGGCGCAGTGGTTCGGAGGCGCCCTGCACCACACATGGAACCGATCCCCATGCCAATGACCCAGCGAGCTTTCCATCCTTTCCATTCCGGGATCCACAATTTGGTACCAGAGCTGTCTGGGGGGATAGCAACACTGGCTCGATATATCGGTAGGCCACCACGAGCCATTGTAACGGCTAATTATGCATTCAATCACCTCCAAACGATGCTTAATGAAGTCGAATGCATGGTGCATCCCTCAGGGATTGTACAACGCCGAGAGCTCTATCCTTCTATATCAACCGGCCGAACTTTTTACTTTTCCGGCTGATCTGTACTGTAAATTGTTCTTAT
>MQTX01000180.1:161673-194377 GCA_009735665.1 Angiostrongylus cantonensis | reverse complement strand
TCCACAAATTGGTACCAGAGCTGTCTGGGGGATAGCAACACTGGCTCGATATATCGGTAGGCCACCACGAGTCATTGTAAAGGCTAATTATGCATTCAATCACCTCCAAACGATGCTTAATGAAGTCGAATGCATGGTGCATCCCTCAGGGATTGTACAACGCCGAGAGCTCTATCCTTCTATATCAACCGACCGAACTTTTTACTTTTCCGGCTGATCTGTACTGTAAATTGTTCGAATAGTATTCCCCATGTTTTGTCAGCGAACCATAGCGAATTGTTTGCTACCGAAGTTACGTCTAGACGTCCAGAGACCAGTTTAAATAATCCTTTCAGCTGTGCAAATATGCAGCTTTTGATGTGCTTCGCTTCCTCAGTTGCTTATGCAGAGTTTTTGCTACGCTTTGCAAATGAATCCGTTCAGTTAACCGCATCAGACCGGCCTCCTCGTTTCGAGATTGAGACAATCCATGCAGACGGCCAGCAATCGACGATGATTTTCGGAGGTGAGGTCTCAGTGTGCATAACGACAAAAGACTTTCTCAAGGCTTTTCAAATAAATACAGCTACTTCCATGCCTTGTCATCGAAACTTTCCATCAATTTCCTTCAGTTGATACAACTGAAATATTTTTTAGTATAACTCGACATCAAAAACCCTGCGAATTGATTCTTTTTGGAATTCTGAGAAAGCTCCCTAAGGAGCTCCAAACTGTTCATCGAAGGCAGTCACAGGGCTTTACTGATCGAAGAGAGCTTTTCATAGAGAATTACGGTATGAGTTTCTCTGCTCCGAAGAGATATTGAGCATGGTTGATATACTGCATGGTCGAAGTAGCGAACATGCCAGTATTACGCGGGATCTATAGCTACTGCGCTTCTCACACCTCCGTCGAAGAATAACAATAATTTTGAACGGTTTACTTATGGTGAAATATCACCAATGCAACGTTTAGAAAGATTGAATGTCTTTGTACCATAACACTGGCTGCTGAGAATTGATGGATCTCTTAAGTCTTAGTCTGGAATTCCAAAAAGTCAACGTCGATGATGTATGTGCTTGTTGCAAAGGGAATTTTAAGTGCTCAGAAAAGCCAATGTCAAAAGTGGCCAAGCAAGTGCTTTAAGTAAGATGTGGTAAGAAAGTAATATCGGGGATCTCGTCATTGCCTAAGGAGCTCCAAACTGTTCATCGAAGGCAGTCACAGGGCTTTACTGATCGAAGAGAGCTTTTCATAGAGAATTACGGTATGAGTTTCTCTGCTCCGAAGAGATATTGAGCATGGTTGATATACTGCATGGTCGAAGTAGCGAACATGCCAGTATTACGCGGGATCTATAGCTACTGCGCTTCTCACACCTCCGTCGAAGAATAACAATAATTTTGAACGGTTTACTTATGGTGAAATATCACCAATGCAACGTTTAGAAAGATTGAATGTCTTTGTACCATAACACTGGCTGCTGAGAATTGATGGATCTCTTAAGTCTTAGTCTGGAATTCCAAAAAGTCAACGTCGATGATGTATGTGCTTGTTGCAAAGGGAATTTTAAGTGCTCAGAAAAGCCAATGTCAAAAGTGGCCAAGCAAGTGCTTTAAGCAAGATGTGGTAAGAAAGTAATATCGGGGATCTCGTCATTCGCTACAAATTGAAACGGCTGCTTAGACATGATTAAGTCGTGCATATATCCTTTACCTTTTACCAACGAGAACTTTGTGCATGTAACGGCGAAGCGACTGCCGCTTACTGACCAGGTACCAAATATAACAGCCTAAGAACATTTTTCCTTAACATTAGATCGCACACCCTCGTCAAGTGGCTCTCGCAAATCTTCTATTCGTTTCTACAGATGGAGCGTGTTTTCAGCCTAAGACGATTCCAGGTATTCAGCAGAGACAGCCGACAGCGGTGTCAAATTTGAGGTAGATTTTCTGTCTTAGAGCTCTCTAATTTTTCCTGGACTGCTGCGATTTTTACACTTGCTCGACCGACCAGTTGAAGAAAATCTAACGGGCGAAGTTAAAAGAAGCATTTTAAACTGGGAAATCGGTTCTTTTTTTTCCAAAACAAGACTTCACGGACGATCCGCATTTATGATTTTAAGCCATCACCCAAAGGGTGCGTGTGGCGCAATGGTCGAAGGCGACATGCAACTCGCAGGTGGAATTGATCACCGCGCTCATGGCCCACCATGCCTTCCATACTCCCGGGGTCGGCAAATTGGTGCCAAATTTTTCTGGGAGGATAGCAGCACTAGGGAGCACTAGTCGACACTAGCTCGATGCATCGTGAGGCCATTGCGAGTTATAGTAAAGACGTGTTATAAATCCATTCACCTCCAAACGATGCTTGATAAAGTCGAATGCATAGCGCATCCGTGAGGGATTGATCAACTCCAAGAGCTTTTTAGCTTGAAGCCATCAACTTTGAGCCCTATCGTTACAACGAGTTATTTTCCAATCACGCTATGAACTTCGTTTCCAAAGATGTGTGTGCTTTGTTTAAAGCTAAATAAAAACTATTCAGTATTTGACAACATCTGAGAGGGTTCCAGGAGGACAGATTTTGTTCAAAAATTATCCACGTCTATGATATGAATCTCCTTTGGACAATGGTATACCACAGAGTCTCCTCGAATCCTACGGAGGCTGGTCAAATTTACAACAATTCTTGGTCAGATCCACCTCACAATAGTTGACCTCCTATGTACCAACGCCCACCCAATGATTTTTTTTGAGTCCACATACTGTACTTCCTGAGTGATAAAAATAAGGTACCGCCTGTCAGAACTGCCATTCCATCTTGCGTCGTATTGTGAGTCCTTCAAACAATGATACACCGATCAAAGCCACTTACTGCACATGACTTCCGAAACTAGTCATTGCCTAAGAAATAGAACATTAGAAAGGCGAGAAAATACCCTTCGTCCAGTTCATCATCTGCTTATGGAACTGTTCGCGCGTTATATGGGAACTTCTTCCGCTCCTGCGTTGTTTTCATGCATTCGTTCTTCTTCGCACAGCTCCTTCCATGTTCTCATGAATCTTATGCAAAGCAGTTTTGAAAGTAGGTTCCACGCTGGAAACGAAAGTTGTCCACTTTTTAATCACGTAGATTGCATTTTGTTTAAAAGTTTCCAGAACGTTGAAGACTTGTAGTAGATAGAAAAAGTGTTGGTGACAGTTTTTTTAGGCAAATATTTTAGGTTTTGCAATAACAGTATTGCTGAACACTCATACTAACCTAGGTGGTGACCGATTTGAAATGAGTGGAAATGGAATTCGTTCAAGCTTGTAGGTTTCAGTGGTGAATGCACAACGTTCGCCAACGGAAACGCAAGGCGGCGATGCCAGTGTGGCGTTGGTCATCAACGGCGATTCGCTTGCCTTCGCGCTCGACGAGCGACTCGAGCGAATTTTTCTTGAAGTCGCCACCATGTGTGCGGTCGGTTTGTTTGGAGCCGTTCTAACACATTTAGCGTTTCCATTTTTTTTCTGGAGAAAAAAACTAATGATATTAAATTAAATTACCCATCCTTTATTTATTCTGATTCTCAAGGATTTCCTTCTTTTTTTTTCTTAGGGTATGTTGGCTTTGCTTCCACTACTCCATTACACAAGATTCCAGTCGACACCGGTGACGTATGTATAGTAATGTACATTAGGGCACGTGAAACTTGGTGTACCACGTCGTTTAGAAAAGTGTAGATATGTATTCTGAAGAACTCGCATGGTGTGGTGGTGACGTGTGAGCCCCTGAAAGAGTAATAGCGTGTTGCTAGAGATGAGCAGTTTAATTTGGCTCCTAGCACAGCGTGTTCGATCCCTACAGCAGATACCTGTGATCTGGTGTTTCGTAAATATCTCAGCTTCATAATGATTACCCTTTCCGAGGGCTAACGCGTTCACCACCACACCACACAGGTCCTTCATTTCGCCTGTCAGCTAGTTCTATCGATCAGTTCCATCAGCAATCACCCTACAATGGGATTGATCTGGGGAGTCCAAATCGACAATGAACCCATTTAAGCTGAGGCTGCAGTCGAAATCACAGTGTTAACTTTTTATTTATTGCCTATTATTTCCTCATTTCAGGGTATTATGTGTGATACAACCACAATGATGCTAAGATATTTGCAGTACTACGGACCGCAAGTGTATGCGGTGGGAAACGAAAACGCTATTACTCTTTCCGGGGACATGATCGATAGAACTAGCTGAAAGACAGGCAAAACGGAGGATCTGCATGGTGTGGTGGTGAACGCGTTACCTCCCGGAGAGTGTAATAGCGCGTTTATTCCTGTCACCTGCAGTTTTGCAAACGTCTCAGCCTCATTGAGATTGTTTCACGCATAATACTCTGCAATAAGGAAATAATAGGCAGTAAATAAAAAAAATCAACATTATCTCAGCATCATTGCGGTTGTATTCTGCAACGTTTTCGTTTTCCATAACCATTTAATAGAGTGCGAGTAGTATAGTGATAGTGATGCCGATCATCACCAGCATAATGCTAGTTCTACAAAATAGGCTCTCTGCTGTCCACAAGGAACATTGTAGACCGGTTATCCCAGGAATCCAGGGAAAATCGCCTTGACCAGCATTCAACGGTATTAATTACCAAGGAAACATCCTCAAGCAGCAATTGAATCTACACAATAGTCGGAAGACATACGTGAACGATGGATGCGAGGAAACGAATCGAATACAAGAATAGCTGTGGTCCGCGCATTGGGTGTGAAAGACGATTTATGGAGAAAAATCGTTCAGTGAATATCTTCTATTTATAAGTGACAAGAGCCATTAGTAGATGTTTTCAGTACTTAGAAATGGTGAGGGAAAAGATGAGAGCCTTGTCACTTGTATCGTCTACAGTGCCATAAATTCTTGAAAAACTGCTACTGATATCAATGGTATTACATATAGCCTCGTGTATATACCTTCATTGTCGCCAATCACCTGAGTTGCTCTGGTTTCTCCGCCAACTGGAAGGAAATAAGAGTTGCAATTTTGACATGATGCCTACTATTATTACTGTTTTCGGCTATAGGATAGTAACTTGTAATTTCCTGCGTTCAGCAGTGATATAAATATACTCTTATCAGAGTTCCCAGATGAGAATGCTGGACTTCTTCACAGTATACGTGGAATTATATAAGGATGAGCTCTTGGCTATACATCGTAGTTAGAACATCTTCCATGTGTGGTGAATCGATAAACAATTGGGTGATAAGTTTAGTTACCCAAATTCGTGACTGCTGAAAAAAGAGACATCGAAGGCGTCGGATGCATCATCGAAGAGTCAATGTGTCCAAAGAATTCAAACATTTAAGTAGGTGGACTTATATTACTCTATGAGGTTGAGTAGTCATATCCTTTAAGAGCTGAAATGGAGGCATGTTCGAGGTCAAGTTTTTTGTAATCTGAAGCGCACCGCCGAAGCATTAAATAACTTTCTCTGGTTCCTCCTTGGATTCAAACCTAAGATTTTAAACAGATTGGCGTGAATAGTCTTTGAGTGCTCATGTTGTTTTGGAAACCTCAATATCTGTTTGTCAAAAAAAAAGTTATGTCAAAAACCAAGTAAATAGTATTTCAGGCGGTTATCTGCTGTAGAGTGACGCCACTTCAGAAGGCTCAGGTGGTCGATCTGGTGAAGAGGAACAAAAAAGCTGTAACGCTCTCTATTGGTGACGGGGCCAACGACGTGTCCATGATAAAGACCGCCCATATAGGGGTCGGCATCTCAGGAACGTGAAGTACTTCTTCGCCATTTCGCTTTAGCATGAATTTGATGATTTCTGTTTAGGTCATGAAGGAATGCAGGCTGTCCTAGCTTCAGACTATTCGATTGGACAGTTCAAATATCTGGAAAGGCTTTTGTTAGTGCACGGAAGGTATGTGACTATTGTGAAGAACCTAATGATGTTGCTTTGAAAACGATATTTATTTAAGATGGTCGTATTTTCGAATGGCGAAGTTTCTAAGATATTTTTTCTACAAAAACTTTGCGTTCACGTTGACAAACTTCTGGTACTCGTTCTTCTGTGGATACTCAGCCCAAGTATGTATTCTTTCCATCGATAACACACTTCACTTAGGAGGTGGACATTGTTCTTTACGTACTCAGAACTCGTTGGCATTGCCCTCGCAAAGCACTATTTTTGTAGAGAAGGAGAATAAAATTTCTTAAATTGCAATAAATTCTAAGCTTATGTTAATCAGGGAAAAAGGCTGCTGCGAAATAATTCAAAAGTACATGGGAAATGTCGCCTCCAATGAGTAAGCGCACTTCGTATATTTTGGGAAAGCCATTAATAGCAAGAGCGTATAGATCCCACGTTCGGTAAGGTTTGCACAGCTATTACTGCCAAAACACGAATCTATCTCATGAAGGGATCTCAGGCCGATTAGTCGTGAGGCAACGCGACACGTTTCCAGAGGGCGGATATGGGATAGACCGCAGACCAAAAGCGATCTTATGCTTATCTGAGACGCAAATCAGTCCGAATGAGGCACTCCCTGTTTTTGCCGAGCCTTCTCTTCTATTTTGGGAGAGACGGACAAACCACCCGTAAATATCTCCAGGACCTATGTTCAGAGTTCAGCCAGCTGCGAACAGTGCATGGGTATCAAATGCTAGACACAGTAAAATAAGTGAGCGTCGTCTCTCTAACCTCAAAAGAGTCCTCAAAACGGTAGAGTTGAGTAGTACGAGTGTGAAGGTGCTGCTAAAATCTAAGAGCCAGTCTATACTGTCTAAATCGCAAAGGAATAGGCTGACGACGATTCTTAACGCATTCACGCCTACATCTGAGTCTTTGATAGAGGACCTGATCAAGCAGGCAAGAATAATAAGTTACGACGTCTTCGAACTAGCTGATACGAGAAGGCGCCACTCATTCAAGACCGTCTATGACACCACAGAAGAGATGTTCCTCAGAAGAGGTGACAATAGGCAAGTCGGTGACATCAGCGTTCTCATTAACACGAATCTGGCCGTTATCATCGATTTATTCTAGTAATTAACAACCCAAATAGGAAATTTAAGCTTGAAAAGAAGTGGATTAGCACCAGCCTTGACAATCTCCGTCACATACGTATCTACATCAAGCTATGGCGACGTAGAAGCCTGATCGTTTTGTATGGACTTGGAGAAGTTTTGCAAAAAGACCATGCATTCTTTATTACTGGTGATTATTGGAGATTTCAACGCCAAGATTCGACCCAGAAGAGCGTCTCAAGAACCCCATATTGGGATCCACGGATTAGAATGAAAGGAGCAGGGTGAGTGGCTGTCTGAGTTTATTATGGCAACGTCGACTGTTCGTGGTAACTTGTAACTCCAAAAGCCCTAATCTCAACGTTTGACGAAATAGTCCTGTAGGGGGAGTACCACGACGAAATAGTCCATTTTAAACCGAAGGTTTTGCCTAATCGATGTCGCTGTAGTCCCATTATTCTAAGTGGTATTAGACTCTCTTTTGTGCAAGATTTCATTTCTCGCAGGAAAGACGAAAAGCCGCTAAATTGAAAAAACCAAGTCTAAAAGCCACCACAAACTGCGATTTATTCAGGTGTTTAATTTGTTGAGCTTACACGAAGTGGTTGTATAACTTTTATTCGTGTAACGTTTCGAAGTCTTCGTCTTCATCAGAGCCGATAATTCGAGTCGATAGTCCGCAGCTATTCGTCTTCGTATCGACTCGTATCTTCGTCAGTGGAGCATCATTCGGGTGAGGGATCCTCACCCGTCGACGATCTTTTATACAGAATGCTGGTTGTTGACAATAGTGATTGCCCGGTGATGACAACTTGTTTTTTCCTGACATTTCATCCTGCAGAAGTCGGTATCATTGTCAGTTAGCACAAAGCATAATAATAGTATTTCAAAAACCAACATTCGATAATTCTTGGTGTTGTTAATTAGCAGAGGAGCAGGGTGAGTGGCTGTCTGAGTTTATTATGGCAACGTCGACTGTTCGTGGTAACTTGTAACTCCAAAAGCCCTAATCTCAACGTTTGACGAAATAGTCCTGTAGGGGGAGTACCACGACGAAATAGTCCATTTTAAACCGAAGGTTTTGCCTAATCGATGTCGCTGTAGTCCCATTATTCTAAGTGTTCACCGCCTCTCTTTTGTGCAAGATTTCATTTCTCGCAGGAAAGACGAAAAGCCGCTAAATTGAAAAAACCAAGTCTAAAAGCCACCACAAACTGCGATTTATTCAGGTGTTTAATTTGTTGAGCTTACACGAAGTGGTTGTATAACTTTTATTCGTGTAACGTTTCGAAGTCTTCGTCTTCATCAGAGCCGATAATTCGAGTCGATAGTCCGCAGCTATTCGTCTTCGTATCGACTCGTATCTTCGTCAGTGGAGCATCATTCGGGTGAGGGATCCTCACCCGTCGACGATCTTTTATACAGAATGCTGGTTGTTGACAATAGTGATTGCCCGGTGATGACAACTTGTTTTTTCCTGACATTTCATCCTGCAGAAGTCGGTATCATTGTCAGTTAGCACAAAGCATAATAATAGTATTTCAAAAACCAACATTCGATAATTCTTGGTGTTGTTAATTAGCAGTTGTTTAAATTGAGATATAGCTAAGGAAGATCCGACTCTTTACGAAGACGAAAACGATAAATCGAGAAGATGAACAACCATCGACTGACCATCAATGGACCATCGACTTGGATCGCCGGCTCTGTTGTAGACGAAGACGTCGGAACGTTAGCCGAATAAAAGCTATATACCAACCTCGTGTAAGCTCAAAAATTTAAACACATGTTGATTGGCCGTACGAGAAAGAAAGAGAAAGTCGGTTCTGGGATTTATTAAGCTCCTTAGTTAACTGTTGGGATGACGCCGTTCTGATAGCATCGACCATGAATGCGGTCGTCCCATACAAGATCTTCACGTTAGCACTGTGAAAGCTAAGAATCCGGGAATCACCTAGAGAATCATTGTGGATCAGAGGGAGATTTGCCACCATGCGACTAGTTACATGGCAGACGATGTTGGATGCTAGTACTGGTTTATTCTTAGCTGGGCTTCGTGGTGGAAACGCCAGACTCCTTCTCAGCTTACGAAACCCTGCTGGGGGAACAAATCCCCTCGCGGTATATGGCAGTCCGACATCCGGAAATACCTCACAACCACGATGAGGCGGTAGACTATTGGGAGGATAATGGGCCTTGTTTTTCTGAAATTGAAAGAACCATAGATACAAAAAGTTTGATAGGGAGAAAATGAGTGGACTAAACGTGAGAACGTGAGCTAAAATCTTATAGCCATTCTAAACTACTTAAATCAGCAAGAATTATAGTAATGACGTTTCCTTATAAAGCAAATACTCTAGCATGAAAACCAGATTGAGAGCTCATAATGTATATTAAGAAGGTAATGTTCAACATCAATAGACTTGTATAGACAAGGCAAATGAAATCAATGAAGATGCACGGATTGATTGCACGCTACTGCTGCTTCGTATGTGTTGTTCGAGAAGGGTCTCATGAAGTTTATGCTCATGTGGAGAAATCCTTACTACGCTGTGTGCCTAGTCACACCTGCGTGAATATACCTAGTAAGAGCTCGATTTTGGTCTCGTTGAAAACCGCTAAGAGTTTTTCAGTTAAGTTGGACTTAGCATGATCTACTAAGCTATAATTGATCATATTTTCTTCTAAAAACAAGGAATGAAACCAGCGTCGTTCTGAATGCACTGGTAAAACACCCAACATGGCTGTGATGGAAGCGGATGCTAACAAAGGTAGGAGTTCGACGGTAACTGCGCAAGTGCTAACAACGATACCACCCTAAGTTTCTGAATTTTAGTTCCCATCATAAAATATAGGGTGCGGGTACCACACTGGTTGTAACCGCTCTCCAACACACAAGTTGTATTTGGATTAAATCTTGCGCCACGGTTTCACGAGCCATTCCATTCTTCCGGGATCGCCACATGTTCAGGTTGGTCGTGAGTTCTGGCAATTCCTGCCATCAAAAGGAAGCTTAGCAAATCTAAATAAGACAAAAACGTCTTTAAGGGAATGGAATTGTTTAGCATTTGAACTCAGGACGGTTAGATATCTATAGTTGACTGGGCGATTTCTCTTGTTGAATCAATGTGTTAGCGAAAAACGTAAAAATTAGGAGACGAGAAAGTTATTAACAGCTTACTTAATCAAACTACGGAGCTTAGCAAATCTAAATAAGACAAAAACGTCTTTAAGGGAATGGAATTGTTTAGCATTTGAACTCAGGACGGTTAGATATCTATAGTTGACTGGGCCATTTCTCTTGTTGAATCAATGTGTTAGCGAAAAACGTAAAAATTAAGAGACGAGAAAGTTATTAACAGCTTACTTAACCAAACTACGACCCAACATGGACAAATTCTTTTTGGAACTTCGATCTAGTATAGCTAGTTATTCTTCATGACCATCACATACATCACCAAACAGCAGATATTCATTGAAGGGATGTTTTCCAAGAAGTAGCCCAATACCGCCTTCTTTTTTGGAACTTCAGTAGACAACTAACCATTAAGACAAAGTCAAACATACTATCATCACAATGCGATATTGAAAAATTTCTGTACTGTTGAATCTATTAGACAAAATTGAAAAAGGGCTAAAATGGGAACTATTGGGACCACTGCCTATGACACAAGATTTCAGGATAATTTTGGCATAACACATGGACTACGAATTGCTTAAATTTACATTAAACAATCTATGTTTCATTAAAGTTCGAATGTGGCGATAAATCTTTCAGGCACTGAATTCTTTTCTTCTTGGTTTTCCCTTTCTCATAACCCCACATGTTGCTAAACCTAGAAAACCTATTAGTCGGAGATATGAGTAGAAATAGAATATTATTTTGTATTGTTTGCATTTTGTCGCCTCATATGCCCCAATTTGAGTTTGTAATATGCTGTGTAGAACTTGAAGTATTCAGTTCACTGGTGATCTTCTTCATTCCATATGGAGCGCTGCTGAACGGCGCCTCTCACAACGGCAAGGATCTGGACGACTACGCGACACTGGCGTTCACCACCTTCACAGCGCTGATCGTCGTCGTCACCGGCCAGATCGCCTTCGACACCGCTTACTGGACTGCCATCAATCACTTCGTCATTTGGGGCTCTCTCATCTTCTACCTGTTGCTCGCCTTCCTCATATACGAAGGTTAGTTTGTCAACTAGAACTCGAGAAACGCAACATAGAGACTTCTTTCCGTAGAGTTCTTCTGTCTTCATTTCTAATGAACTAACTTGGCCTAGTGAAACCAACCAGTCGATTCAACTGTTTCGCTGAAAAAAGAGAAATTTGCATATCCGTAAAATACTTATGTACTGCAGAATAGAGAAGAATCAATTTCAGTCTTAAGTTTGTTCATCGCAATTATTTAGCAAATATTCTTATTGTATCGGTAACAACTTGGTATAGTTTATAAAGCACTCTACTGATTGTCAAGTGAATAAAAGACTATAACTCGGAGCGACAAACACCTGAGATTGTGCAAAATGGGATGAAACTGGCCAGTCATGTTCTAAAATTGTGTTAAGACTCATTTTCATAACTCGTGCGTGAGCGATGGTTACAGGTGTGTTTGAGGTGACATTTTTCAACAAGGTCCGCCAATTTTTGAAGTTGAACATTTTAGACAGCAGCTATCATGGTGAGGATTTTATAACACAGCATCATTTTCAAATCTGTGGACTACAGAGAAGAACTTCCTCATGAAAATCACGTTTCACTTCATGCACCAGAAGTTCTAGTGTAGGCACGCGTAGTGCAGTGGTTAGACGTGTCCTGCAACACACACTGAATCTGTTGCTGGTTCAACCCACCCCGCACCTCCGGCTCACGAAGCATTCCATATCTTAGGTATCTGAAAATGGTTATCAGACTTGTCTGAGAGGGTGAAAGCACTGTCTTGTTACATTAATGGACCGTAGGTTATTGTATAAGCCCGTCATGTATTCAATCACCTCTAACGATGCTTAATGAAGACGAACGCATGTTGCACCCTCTCAGGGATTTCTCTACGCTAAACGCTTTATCGGTTTTCGTCATTCAATTCTAGTGGAAACCAGTAGCTTTCATAGTTGAGGCTGAGGTCTAGGCTGTCATTCATCTTTAGTGAAAATTCCGTTATGAAAGTTTCTCAATGCAAATGTAGAAAGAGTGATTCGCAGTTAATAACACGGTTTACTTCCACTGATAAGCCAAAAGAAGTTGACTGAAACTCCATTCGCCTAACATTTCGGCGCCTTCCCCTTCTTCAGAGTCGAATTAATCCAAGTCGATTCATGCGTCAACAGCCGTGCTGTATAAAAGAGTACTGCAGAATGAGGATACTTTATTCGAGCGGTGCTCCACTAAATTCGACTCTATGCGATCATGAAGATCCACATCGAAAGAAAGAAGAACTCTGGATTTTCAACCTGGATCATGGGCTCTGGAGAATTCGAAGGCGTCGAAACGTCGGCCGAATATATGTTTGGTAACAGGCTTGTGTTTACAACTTATCAATGAAGGAATGCATATTGACTAGTCATACCTAGGTTAAAGGGAATCGGTTTTTGAAACATGGTTGACTTTGTTAGAATCATCTAACCTGATGAAGAAGTCATATTGGGTACATATTTCAATAGCTGTGTTGATAGCAACGTAAATAATCAAGACACTTCAACGTATTTCATCGCTTGAGAACACTCATCACCATTCTATGACTATCCCTAATTCTAGGAAGTTTTGCAAATCTTTATTTTTAAAACATTTTTTAAAGAGCAATGGACTTGTGGACCCTCACGCTCAAGGAAACTCTAATTCCGATTTTCTGATCATATCATTACAAAGTTTCAATTCTTTATTGGCGCATCGTGCGTGAGATTTGGTGAAACACATAACTCCTCCAGTTGGTTTTCCAAAAACAATCTTTGATTTTTCAATCACTAGAGAATTTGAAGAGTTCCAACCAGACTTATGGAAGACAGTTTTCTTACCTTAATCATGTGTAATTTTCATACACTGTAGTTTCAATGTTATATATGCTTACCATTATTATATGTCGATCTCAAGTTGAAAACGGCCATTGGTTTCTTCATCAGACACCTTGTTTATCTATCTCTCTATTTATTTTAAATTGACCCGTCTACAAATCTACTGTGCAGATCTCTGCACTTTTTGCGTTCGATGCGTTTCTTGTAGCCATTACCCATTTTACATGTGTAGATTCGGCTGCTGCTTAAGGGTTGCTGTCTTCTGTATGGACGTCATTGATTGCTAGTCGAGTCGATTTTCTCGGGAGTCCTGGGATAGCCGAGCTAGAACGTTGCTACTTGGATTTCAAGGAGTGGACTGTCCCAAACAAGTCTACTACCAATTGCTCTCACCACAGAGGGACGAAGGTCTCGGTGACCACGATAAGGGATCGGTGCAGCACCATACTCATGATGAACGGCATCACTGCCACACGTTGTCGGCATCCTAGTTGCCTTGTACCTAGTACATGTCGATCGTCACTTATTATTCATATTATTCCTTTTCCTTTAGTGTTCTTCGAACTGCGTGTTGAATTTCCTAATAAACAACAGCGCTTTCGTATTTGGAGAAATACTGAGTGCTTTTAGAAGGGATTATTTAAGGTATAAGTTGGAGACATGGATGGGATTGAACATTATTGTGTGTACAAAGCTTTAATCAGATAGGTCCATTGTTGGTTGTGAAAAAGTGAGCAATTTTACTACTGCCCCTTATGTCGTTAACGATTTTAAATCTTACCATTGAATCATTATCAATTTGGTGATTAACAAGAAGAGGTGAGTGAGAATTTAGGCCTACCGGCGTCGGCAATCGCCAAGTCCTCGACCAGCATCTCGTATGGCGTCGTCTTCAAAACCATGGTCACACCACAGTTCTGGTTCTCTATTCTAATGGTGAGCTCAAATCGACTAATTTCATTTCGATTTACAACCAATTTATTAATGCGTTGTTTTCTTGTTCAGCAGTCGCGAGGTTGTTATACAGCATACATTTACTTCAATAGAAAAACACAGTACAATACAACAGTAGCTGACGCTTCGGCAGTATCGCCTTCTTTACAGCCTGGAAGGGTACACTAATGTGCAACTCACTAGGTCAAACACTTCAATAGAACAAAGAGAAAGATGAGAATCTAAATGGTAGTCACAGGGTCAACAGATTCTCGAAAAACTCACCGTTTTTACGTGCCTTCCACTGAGGACGAGCTGCTGATCAGCGTCGTATAGGATACTCTTTTTGGATAAATGCCAAAAATCCCGCAATGAATAGCAGGGAGGAATGTCCAGAGGTGAACTGTGACCTGGCCCTGTATCTTCGCACCAATTTCTGATGTGGGGTGGCACAGTCATCAACCATATGAGACTATAATCGGCTGTTCTGACCTTCCTCATTGGAAGTCCTACCTCTGTCCTGAGCATACTTTCACTGAAAAGCTAACATGAGGCTACTAACTGATTTTATTCGGCTAATGTTACGTCGCCTTCACCTTCTTCCGAAGCGGATTGATCCGTGTTGATTATCCACAGTTCTTCCTCTTTCCGATGTGGGTCTTCGTGATCGCAACTTTCTGATCATCAAATTGAATCCATTAGAGCGCCGCTCGGTCTTTCCAGCTTTTGAAATACTGTTACGTTCTGTGCTTCTACCCACCGCTGCAGGATAGATTGCCTAAAGAACAACATTTTTTTTTTCAACAGACAATTAATATCAACAACAATCGTGCTGTATAAAGGAGCACTAGTGTGCGACGTTCTTCATCAATCAACTCGGACCATTCCGGCCCTAATGAAGGCGGATGCACCGGAGCGCTGGCTGCAAAAAATCTTCTATAAAGCTCATGGTTCCTTATCAATGAAAGAATACATTTCGATTAGTTACACAGAAGTTAGAGGAAACTGGGTTTTAAAATATACTTTGAGTGGTGTTTGCGCCACTGTTAGAACCCGGTGAGATGAGTTGTAAAATATCGATGAAGCTGGAACCACCGAAAATGGAATGTTAACGGTCTCAGACATCGTCGAACATTCTAAGGGGGTCTCTGGGGGTCTGATCAAAGGTGAATTAAAATCTGACAAGACAATTTTCAGTTGTAAAAAGAGAATCTGAATTACTGATCCATCCTTAGGAAACTGCGTAATTAAATGACATAAAATGTCGACATTATGTGAATAAAGAGTAACTTGATATTAAGCCGATTTTTCTCCTAAAAAGCAACAAAAACGGGAAATCTGAGCGATTTATGAAAATGGAAAACTAGAACAACGATGGTATGCAGAAGCTTGATGCAATAAAGGTTTTTGCTAGATGTCGATGAATAGAAAAATGATTTTCGTTGCAGACGAAAATTCCATTGTCGGTTTCCCTCTTCTTTTTTTTTCTTTTGTGATAAAGCCTTAACCTAGCGGTTCAGGTCGAAAGGCCTGAGTTAATGAGCCCTTGTCAGGAATAATCTGCAGCTTAACCAGATTCCATCGTAGCTTGCCTTAGCTCATCCTTTTCCACCCACGCCCTATGATGCGAATACGGGTCTCAGCATTTTGCTAGTCCGTAAATTGTTTTAGGCTATTATGGAATTAGAATAAATATCTTTCGTAGACATGAACCCAATAAACGTTTATCACTCACTCTGATGACGACTGTTATTGAAGGTGAGCGCGATTCTTCTGCTGCCGGTGATGTTGAATCGCTTCTTCTGGCTGGATACACATCCATCATTTGCCGACAGACTTCGGGTTCGAAAGAGGCTTGGCAAAAAAGTGACGCACAAGGAAAAAGAGGACAAAAAGTGGGCAAGCGTCTTATTATTGTTGCTCCAATCTTCATATTATGCAAGGTTCTTTAAATGACTCAGTTTTAAACATGATTATACCTTTTGAAAATTTAATAACTTCAAAGTGCCACTTTGTATTATCCACTGCGACTTTTCTGTTATTTCTGAATTTTAGACCTGTGTTCACAAGATCCGCCGCCACACGTCGTAGCGTCCGCGGTTCGTTGCGCTCAGGATACGCATTCTCGCATTCCCAAGGTTTCGGAGAACTCATATTGAAAGGAAAACTCTTCAAGAACGTCGAGCAAGCACTGGCTAAGAACGGGTATGCTAGTAGATTTTTTGACGTGACAAACAATGAAAAAATGTCGGATATGAAGGGATTCTTTTTCTAACTGCATTATTTTTCTAAGGTGTTCAAATCGGGAAGTTCAGAAACAAAGGCGAAATGGAATAAGTTTTCTCGAAACTACTAGCTTTTATCATAGTTGACTTGGACCGAAATGTTTTATAAAGAGATGATCTAACCTAATTTCTCATACACTTTTCTTCGGAATTCGAAGGCATTATTCATGGAGCAAGGTCGAAATCCGCTATAACTCATTTTCCAATCCTTATGATTATTCTACGAAAGCAAAATCTGTACCGCCCACTAATGAAATCGGCGGTTAGTTAGGTTCTTAAGAGTTGTAAGAGGAAAAGAGCCGTGTGCTTTCCACCTACTTAGATGGTCTACTCATTTTTGTGAACCAAATGTTTTGATATCCGGGTCAGACGAGCTAAAATCAAAGAGTAACAGGCAGCGATGCACAATTTTGACAACGAATGCGATGGTTTCACTCGCCAGGCTTAACCAAGACGGCCGCCGTTGCACGTCTTATCAGTCATCGTTATATAGAAAATTACTGTAAAAGATCGTCCATTCGTTTTGCTTCCGAACAACAGTGACTATCTTACAATCTACTTTTTCGAGCTATTCTCCTAAGGAGAGACAGCCGACTTGAAAGCACCGTGAGCGAAGTAGTTTTGAAAAAACCACGTTATTCACTAACATGCCGCACAAGAAAAAGTTGCAGCTGTGTTTATTAGTCGAATATGAACGTTCTCCAGATAATTTGAGATAGGAACCGTTTTCTAGGCAACGGATGCCTTCGTCATTATGGATCAATCGATCACGATACATTGTGACGTTTTCAGACATTTTATATCGACTATAGGACAAATCTAAAAGAACGTCATCACAGAGGAATATTACCGAGATTTTGGAGTGGGATATGCCTAGAATGGCATGTATTGTGCATCCTGATTCATGAAGAATACATTTGCAGACAGCAATCACCGCTTCGCAACAACGCCACTCCTTCCAACGCCGTCCCTGCGATGCTCACTCGTGTACCGAACAGTGATGCCGAGGTACTTCGGTGTTTTTTTCTTGAAGATTATTTCCAAGAACTTTATGGATTGATTAATCAGTTTGTGTTTTAAATTTTACGCTATTGAACGAACTGACAAAGAGCTATGTTCGCCAAGTCTCACATCTATGACGTATCCCAATCCAACGCTGCAGTTTTTTCTCTATCTTAACTATTTTCACAGAGAACTATTCACTGTAGAGTGATGGCGTCAGTATTGCTATACATCATCGCTCTATGGCCTGTAGCATTTTTAACTATCTTCGTCAATACTCGATTATTCAATTACTGAATTGATACGGTTACAGTTGGACAAAAGTGCAGAATTTTTCCCTTGTTTTGCAATGCATCACCCATATTCCATCAGTAATGCTATGAAACTTAACGTTTCTGCCTAAAAAGGGTTTTCTTTTTTCTTCGTCCATTCTTAGTGTTTCTGTTGCAACGTTGTTAGGTGTGCACTTAATTCTGTGACGGCATAAAGCTCAGTCAAGGAAAATAACTTGTCTCCTCCATCATAGCTCTTGAGATCTAACCTTTTCAGTTCTTCTTCTGCATCATCACAAGTCACTTGTCCCTTAAGTCTTAAGTCACAGTACATTGTTCACCTTCACGACTTTCTAGGCCGAGTGATAAAATGTTCTTCATGTTGATTAGACACAAAACCTCAGTAATTGCGTGCTTATTTTCGTCTGAATCGTAGTTTCATCTCTCACAATGGCGCGCAAACATTTCCAGAAAAATGAACCGATCCTTTCACACTGTTGTTTCCTTGTGTGAATTTGCTTTGCCTACCTTGGACCACTTCTATCTATGGTGGCATTCCAAATGACTGTTCGTCCTTATCACTTTTTGAGGCACATCTACCTTATCATTTTTAGAAATGCAACAAAGTATGGTTTCTGCTGTGCACAACTTAGATCTTTGTTACACTGATCTTCATATATCATACCGGACCAACTACTTCTTCTATTCATTTCATCATGTAGTAACGCTAACCTATCCGGGTAATCGTTTTGCATTTGAGTTCTATGATGGCCTGTTTCACCTTTTTGGAGAACTCGGTCATTTAATGTCAGGCTGGAAAAAAACTTTATCTTAAAGCAGCAGAATTCGCTGTGGTCGAGGAAGGTAGGCAACTGTCGTTATCCCGTGGGAACTGCTAACATCGTTATTATTGGATCCCGAGAAAAATTTTTCGAGCAGGATTACCATGTAGTTTCCCAGATGCGAAAATATACAATTTGTCTTCCTCATACCAACTCTCCTTAATTAAAAAGTACTGATAAGAATGTCGATTGGAGACCCTTCTTAGAACTAAGAACTTCTCTCTAGCTCTATCATCTCTGTCAACTTAATAATCACAGGCCATCCCAAATCTTTTATCGTGATGAACAGAAGCCTGTTCTCTCTATAACATGTGGTATTTGTATCGTCTGCTCTCTATTCGATCTTTGAATAGATCGAGTAAGATCTGCCAAAGTTTCCGTTGGTTTCTATCGCTGGACAAACTTTCGTAGTGGCTTTTGCTTGCTTGCGTAACACAACACACATTTTTCGGTTAGGGTGTTCGTGAAGTGGTCTGTTTATTAACTTGGTGGCCTTGCTATAGTGCAATTCATTGTGATGCATGGAAACCGATTACTAATGCCCACACAATCGTGCTGGTTTTCCAATAACTGGATTCCTTGTGCGGAGGCCTTAATCCATAGTCAGCTCCGATCCATTCGGGTTTAGGTGATGTGCAATTCCTTGCCAATGACGTGTTAGATTTCGGAAGCAGCAACTGTTCTGCTGATACATCTACACTCCATGCTAGATGGGGAAAATTGAATTTGGCAGGCGAAGAGATTGAAAAAGAAGCTTCTGCCTTTGTTAGGGTGTTTTTCTCACTTTTAAGTCGTTTTACAAATTCGGAGGCGAATTGGTGGTTCCAAAACTGCTCGTGCATTTTGTATTTCCACATTAACACAGCAACTCAAAAGTTTCTGGAAGCAAGCATCGTTTAATCATTTTAAAAATCTCGCTTTGCTTAGCACTGCATTTGACGTTATGGCTGAGCCATAACATTTCTCATCGATATCAACGAAAGGACGCGTGTGGCGCAGTGGTCGGAGGCGCCCTGCGACGCATACGTGGGATCGATTCCTGCGCCCATAGCCCACCGAGCTTTCCATCCCTCAAGAGTCGGTAAATAGATACCAGACTTGTCTGGGAGGATAGAAGCACTGGCTAGATGGATCGGTAGGCTACCGTGAATCATTGTGAAGGCCAGATATGCATTCAATCACCTCCAACGATGCTTAATGAAGTCCCTAAGGGACTGATCAACGCCAAGAGCTTTATGCTTTTTATCGACAAAAGTAGTATCTCGTTCGAAGAATTTAAAAGGCATAAATAAAAGGCATAATTAAGAGAGTCCATTCCTCGAGGTTTGCGATTAACGGCATTTTATTTCTTTTCTGCATGCTTAGTAATCTTGGGCGAAGAACGCTTCTGTCTGATTCCCTTAAATAAAAGCTCCTTTTAAATGGCTAATTTGATCATGAGACTCTCTTCCACATGACTCAAAAATAAATAATTTATGACTACTGTAATTGTGACTCACGGTTTTTGTCAAGTCAGAAACAAACATTTTCTTGTCCTACTTCCTCCACTCTGTGTAGAATTCCCCATTACGTCCCAGCTAAAGTGCATTGCTGATTTTGGCCTTCGTTTGATTTTCTATCCATGACTTCATGACTTAGGAATGCACCATATAGCTTGGCGAGCAACTTAACAAGGAAAAATTGTTCATGCGAAACACCTTCTTCTTCTGCGCTTCCACGATTTTTCTCGAAGTTGCGAAACCTTTGCTGATCCCTGCCATTCACTTAGATTGTACCCTCAATATTTTCGCCACATGTAGAATTAGCGCCTTTTTATGGGTGTATTTATCATCTTTTTTAAAGTCTTCTATCTCACACTTAATGTTATCAGTCAGCGTGAGCTTATGAACTGGGATCGTGAATGTCTCCACATTTCGGTCCAATCTAAAAGCTTTTTGTTTCCTAGACGATCTCGCTCTTTCCATTCGTTTTCTCCTTCGTGCACTCCACGATGGCACTGAATGTTTCTTTGCTGTTGACTGCCAGCATTAACATTCTTATGAGTATTCAATGGTGTTATCCTTCTAGTTTTTGCGGTCCGCTACACTTGCACTTTTGGCGACGCGATCTGAACAAAAGCAAAAATAAGCTAGAACCGTTATTAAGCCGTCCTACCAAAATCCTCGATTTAATATTTTTCACCATTGTCGTCCTCATCCTATAACCAGTGAAAACCTCACCGGTTAATGTTGCTTTTGCACATTTGTCTAACCATACCAGCAGAGTCTGGTAGGAATCCTTCACCATCTAAACTGTAAAAATTTCTTTTCCTCATGGAAAATCGTCTTTCAAAAAAACATTGTAAGGTTTCTGCTTGTGTTATGATGACGAAAACTTCTTGTATTATGAGTGGAGTTAGTAACGCATGAAGTTTTAGCTGGGTCCGAGTTCGGCCGGAGTTCCGATGATGACGCTTCCTTTCGATCCAAATTCCCAACAACCTCATCAGTTTACCGTCAACAACGACCAATGGTCAGTTTTCCTCGTATTTTCTTCTTGCTCTAAACATTTCGTTCAGCTATTTCAGTTTCTATAGGTCAATGTTTAAAAACAAAATGCTTTACGGAAGCAAACAAGTAAGCGTAGTTCAGTAGAATAGAGGCGCGTATGGCGCAGTAGTCGGAGACGCTCTGCAACACACGCGTGGAATCGCACCCGTGGCCCACCAAGCCCTCCATCCCTCCAGGGTCTGCAAATTGGTACCAGACCTGTCTGGGAGGATAGCAGCACTGGCTTGGTGCATTTGTGGCCATCGCGAGCCATTTTAAAGGTCAGTTATGGATCCATTCACCTCCGGGCGATGCTTAGTGAATTCGAATGCTTGACGCACCCCTTAAGGATTGATCAACGCTAAGAGCTTCATCCTTTTATCCTTTTTTAGTGCAATCGAATTAATAGTTATGATCAACTGCTTTGTCACCATGTCGAAAAATTTCCTATTACTTCTCGATGTGCTTAAATCCAACCAATGAATAGAATGAGGAATATAACTGTTTGAAACGAAGTACTACGTTTATCGATGCTGCGAACTTTCTTGTATGGTACTAACTGCGATGGAATTTTTGTATCATAAGTGATTGGTCTTTCTTTTCTATGGCTTTTTCGCTGTGGTGCTTCGTCCAACTGTAGCATCGCTATACTCATCTATGACATTCATTAAGCAACAACACTTAAGCTACCAAGTGGTCAAATTAGCGTTAACCAGATTCCACTGGCGAATCAGATATTCCGAAGCTCATTCTTTGCCATGATGTTACCATTTACTGAATGTCTCCTGCAGAAGCAGTTATGTTGTGTTCGTGTAGGTCATTGCCAAACGACACGATCACCGCTCGTGGAACAGTCATCCGTGGCGACGGTCGTCCTGTGGGTGGTTATCCAACCACAAGTGGTGCTTCTCCGGCGGCGGCAGACGACTCCTATGCCCATCGAACAGCTCGGCGCATTTCGTCAGGTCTCGAGACAAAGGTATAGCAGCTGTGGTCGGGTGTGCTTCGTTCCGCTGTGCTGTTCTGTTCTTTGTTTGCTTGTCTTGTGTTCATCCACTCGAAGAGACTTGTTGCACGTTAGATCTCTGTAAAGTTTGAAAAAAATTTCAGAGGTTTGTTTCACGACAGTAGGTTCAATGTATGTCATTAGTTCTGCGATTCGATCAATACGTATTGTTTGAGCGCTCTGGCGAACCTTGAGGGAGTAGATGCTGTTGAAGTGTGAAAAACCTTAAAGTAGTGTATTCTTAATATTTTATAACATCGTAGTACCACAGAGTGTGAACCCATCTTGGTAAAAATTAATTTACAATGTTTAATTTTTCGAAAACTGAACTAAGAAACGGAGATGATTTCAGAAAAGAGGTGTTGATAAGACTAGTCACCACTGTCGGTGGCGGTGGCATCGTTCCATGCATTCTTCTAAATTTTTGTGTTTTCAAACTCTTAATCGAAACTCTCAAATCATGCAGTCTTTACAACCCTTCAATTCTTACCAGAAATAAAAGCAAACATTTCAATTGCGTTTGTGGTGAAAATCATTTCTTTGCTAATTCACTATAAGAAATGTCTTCTATCCACTTCGTAGGGCAGAGCTTCTTCCAAGAGATTCTATCATAACGACAACCTACAGAAATGATTTCATGAGATATTCAACCAAAGAAAGCAAACCAGAACGAAATTTGGGCAACGAACATCTGGCATTTCTGTTTGCCCTATATTTGTCACTGAGTTTTCTAAAATCCTTTGTTGAGAGCGTGGCGAGCAAGCGTGCCAGCACCGTTGCTTGTTAGTAAGAATGAATTCAAACTTCACACTGGTGAGCACTTTTTGATTGGTAACAGCAGAGTAGTTCATACCATTTGCCTTTACTGTCCTCGTGTTTTCGGTTTTCCTCAGTTACATTTGCTAGAAAAGTCTTGTTCGTTTGTCCTCTGGAAACATGAGTAATTTTTGCTAAACAAATTATTCGCGCAGGTTGAAGAAGATGAAGAAGATGTAATTGTTGAGCGCTTCTGAATCTCAAAGAGAGGACAGTATTCCTGCACTAATCATCACATTCCTTGGTTCATGCCATTGTTATTACCATCTCGATTTCATGCATTTCCAGTTGTTATTGTTTTTCGGGTTTTATTTACATTTTTGTCTTTTATTTCTTAACTATGAATGATGTTTGCTCTATGTTCATAATAGAAAAGGCCACCAAAGGTTTCAAATTGAAATGAAAGCGGAAACCAATGTGATTTACCTGGACTCGCTTCCATTCTCAACTAGCACTCCCTCACATTAGAACTACCCTAACCGATACTGCTAGCTATTTTTTAAAAATGTCGGTCCTTTAACTGAAGGTTTTCTTCGATATCATAAATGAAATGAATAACACTTTGCTTTCTTCGAAATACGACATGCTTCATTCTCACGAAATCTTTCGTGCTAAATTCTCCACTTGTACTGAAACTTTTTCCACAAAAAAAAGTAGCCCGCATAACTGTTAGTTTTTCTTCTGTTGACTTATAGGTCTTGTGAAAGTATTTTTCTTATTTCTTCGTCTTTATTCATTGCGCGTTGCTTTCACTTTGAAGCGTAACCGAGATGCCTCATTATTGCCATGACAGTGTCCTCATTGCTGTACCGTACTTGAGCGGGCAACATATATCCTGTTACATTTTGTTATAGAATAGTTCTAATTTGCCACTAAGTCTACCTGTTGCGTTCCGCTTCTACAGTTCTCATTGTTCTTTCAGAATCTGTGCTTTTCTCTTTTGGATTTCGTGCAGTGTTTTAGAGCTGAATTCGAATCAGGATTGCGCTTGATGTGATATGTCTGGGTCTATGGAATGCCGTATTTTGACTTCTATTTTGTTTATTGTTTTCAATAAAGCTTTTATATTGGTATTTAGGTCCGTGAAGTTCTACGATTATGTCTTATTTTTACTTATAAGGTTAGTTTCTATTCAAATAGTGAGCTAACAAACAGTAAGACGTGTATGCCCCAGCAGGTTTAAGGGAAAAACTAAGGGGAATCGAAGTAGACGTTGCTTTTTGGAAATGGAAAATCAGAGGGAATCATTCTACCAAAGAACCTATTGTTCAAAGCGTTTAAAGGAAAAATTGGAAATGTCTCAAAAAAAGCACGTTTAAGACAACTTCGTCTGTTTTGAGAAATGTTACTTTTTGAGAACATTTAACAACAACAGCAAATATCTGCCTCCAGAAAATAGGGAAAGTCGAGACACAGATCACAATTTCATGGCCGTTCCATAGGGTGTTAAACCTCTATAGTCTCTTCCTTAAAAGTTTATTGTCTCTTTCTCTCCATCAGTGGTTATCATCAAGTTGAATCGAAAGCATGAACAGAATGCTACCGAGTGCAACGGTGGGCACCCCGTGAAACAGGTCTGACACCATTTTACGTTACCCCAGTTCATGCAAATAAACTCAATTTCAAGACCAGACGGATCCTCGGATTAGTCGCAAAACGGCAAGCGCTACATTTTGCTCCAGCCAGGCTTCATATCCAACGCACTCAACGCATTGAACAAGTTGGAGCGAACCAATATATGATATTTGTAGATCTCTACCTTAAAGTTATGATATGAAAATTTTGCGACTTCGTTAATCCATATCGATAAGCGGGTGGGTTCCCTGAAATAAGAAAAGTATGGCACCGTTGGTATCAGCCGTCCTCTGCTTGATTTTTGAGTGCTCCGCCAGCGAAGCCACTAGTTATCTGTATCACTAGCATGAACGGGCTCAGTTTGCCATCTGAATTCGCTGAGTATCGTACTCTACCGGTACGATGTCGAAGGATCAGATGAGATCACACCAGAAATCAACAGATTGTACCTTCTGTGGGATCTAATCGTTAACGGCTCCTTCTACAGCTTGTTATTGAGGCGTATCGTATGTTCAACCTAATGATTTTCCAAATATCGATATGCATAGCAGCTTCTGCGATCTTTAGGCTTCCACAAGTCGAAACTTCGGTTTCCCGCTCTCAATTGCATGTTATGAGGCAAATCAACCATCGGCTATATCCACCATACCCTAAAACATGTGTTCGATAGTGCTGAAAGATCTTTCATCTCATTTGTAGCGCTTAGGTTCTTTACGAACAGGTTGTCACCTGTATCACCTGTAGTCCCGTTGATCGTCGAGTGACTCAAGCGGGCGCCAGTAAATCTTCCATTTTTCCCTGTCGCGTGCAAGAGTGGCCCAGTGGGTTCTGCTCGCTCTAGTGACTCGTTGAGAATCATACCTTATCATTCTTGCTTGCGTGAGCAAGTCCTCTATCGAGGACTCGGATGCAGGTGTACGTGCATTGTAGGTACAGATCGTCACCATAGTTCTTAATCCAGGCAGCTTCCATTGGTCTTGAGATTTTAGCAGCCTCTCCGTACTCGTCCTACCCAGCGCTGCGAAATTGGGGCTCTTTCGGGGTCAGGGGAATGAGGCCCGTTTTTTTTTAACTGTATTTAGCATATTTGATACCTACGTATAGCTTGCTGGGCTCTGGGTATACTCACGGATAGCCTGCCAGGCTTTTCCAAAGTGGACATAGAGCTTATTTGTTAGAGGAGACTCCTAACCGCCTCCCATATACTTCTCTTTGATACAATCTTAAAAACTTCTCCAAGTCAGTGTAAAACGCTTCGACTGACTTTTTTGACGTTGCCACGGAGCAATATCTTAAATTTGCACAATGAAATCGTTTATAACAAGAATACTGTAAGAATAACGAAATGTCAGTGCTGAAATAATGTATGCAGCAAGAGGAGCGTGTGGTTGTCAAAGCCGACATTGATAGACATATCTTCAAACATAAGCGTCCGATTCAGGCTGTTAGTTGTTTGAAGAAACTAAGGTTCATGACCAAACTCGTATTGACAAGGACGCCAACAAAGCTGGCTTCTCTGTGGTCGCATGTTACAATGAATAGCTCTTCTTTCGTACCATTGGGTCGTTAAATGGGTGAGTGTCTTATATTCTCGGGGAACAGAAAGTATGTGCCAGATCGGCGCAGCAGAAACAGGGAGTCTATCCTCTGTATCCACCTGCATCTCAGGGAAGTGAAGGTCGCTTTTGGTCCGCGATTAACCCCTTATCCACCACCTAGGGACGCACCACGCAGCCTTTCGACTAACAGGCTCGAGATCTCTCATACGAGGGAGATCCATGAAGGAGCGAGTTAAGCAGGGATGAATTGCCGAGTGGAAAAGTTGGGCATGTAAGCAGACGATTTTTATAAAAAAGTTGTTCATATATACAATTCAAAAATTTCTGTTCCTTTGGGCATGGATCAAGCATCAGCAAAAAAAATCCCGTTTTCCATGAATATCGCCTTCTTCCTAATTATGCAAAGACCAATCTTTCCGCAGACGCAGCCCAAATCGCCCAGCAATGACTCCATTGCCATTCAGGGGCTAACGATAAAACCATATCTACAGAGACGGTAGTGTGATTGCCCATCATAGCGTTTCTTCCCAATGTTATTCCAGTCCAATTTTTGTACAGCTGTCGAAGGTGAATGTGAATGATTTTCATGAGATGGCACCACATTATTGGCCCTCTCTAAGACAATGTTAATATTGCTGTGTAATGGCTGTATTCAATTTTTAAAGCTGTTATATAGCTCACGAACAATCTTGGTTTATTGTGCATGAACGCCCTACCTGTTAAGAAGTTTCATTATTGCTTCTGTTTGAACTTAGTCGAATGCCTTCTTTTCTGTGAATGAAACTAAGGCAAACCAGTCTTTTGTACCCACGAGAATCTCTATCTTGTGAGTGTGGTATATTGTACTTAATCCTTTTCGAAACGCTTCTTCCTTCCATGAGTGTCGTTCGCCCAATATTCTCAAAGTTTATGAATGACAAACACCAGGCGGAGGGGACAACAGTTGCTGATGCTGTGTTAGTCTCCTTTCTGTGCAACTACAAGGTCTTCCTAGTGTTCCATTGATTAGGAGCTTCGCATTCTAACAGGTAACCTGTGAAAAGCTGAGCTTTCGTTTTGAGGTGAATTAATTTATTTTCCTTAGATGCCTGGATCTAATCCTATTAAGAACAGCTGTTATACGCATTTTCACCAACGAGACATCTCGAAATGGAGGACCTCTTAGGTGATATGTCATCGCCCGATTCAATATATAGGAAGGAGATATAGCCGTTAAAGTTATCAAAAAATAAATATACTCGCCAGCTTTTTGTAAGAAGTGGCTGCTTCCTCCATTCCCCAGAAGTTTACCATCTTAGTCTTGTATTTATCAAAGCTTCGGTGTGCGCTGCACAAAGGTTCTTCGACCATATACAGCTATCGGTCCGCTCTTCTCCTCTTAAGATCTTATTTTATGGCCTTTTCCGCAGAGCTCTGCAAATTCAAATGTGACTTAGGAATTGCTTACTTCCTGTGTTTGGTGTATTGCCTTGAGTGTTCCGGGCGTCTCGTGAATTTCGAAGTCTCAGCTTTCATAGCACTGGCTTATAGATGTTGAATGAGCCAATATTATTCTTCATCGTTACTGTAGATCACAATATGTTCCCAAAAATAATACTGATTTGAATACGTTTCAATTCACGGTGGTTTTGGTCGTTCATTTCTTAAATTTTTGGTTTTCTTTCCCTTCAACTTAAAAGCAATATTGTGCGGAGATGTGACGCGATGGTCCAATCCCGCGTAAAATGTTAACATAAAGATAAAGTCAGACACTTCCACGTCCAACATTAAGAGCGGGCCTCCTGGAACTCGGAGTTGCCATAGATGGTCTTGGTCTCCGTGATAAACACAACCTGCCGCCTGCCCTGATCGTTCCATTCTCATCCCTTTTCCTCGATGTGATGTTCTTTAGAAGTTCTCTTTGATACAATCTTAAGAACTTCTCCAAGTCAGTGTAAAACGCTTCGACTGACTTTTTTGACGTTGCCACGGAGCAATATCTTAAATTTGCACAATGAAATCGTTTATAACAAGAATACTGTAAGAATAACGAAATGTCAGTGCTGAAATAATGTATGCAGCAAGAGGAGCGTGTGGTTGTCAAAGCCGACATTGATAGACATATCTTCAAACATAAGCGTCCGATTCAGGCTGTTAGTTGTTTGAAGAAACTAAGGTTCATGACCAAACTCGTATTGACAAGGACGCCAACAAAGCTGGCTTCTCTGTGGTCGCATGTTACAATGAATAGCTCTTCTTTCGTACCATTGGGTCGTTAAATGGGTGAGTGTCTTATATTCTCGGGGAACCTAGTGACGTCGTACCTAATGTTTTTAGCCTGCATCATCAGGCTCCCAATAGAGGATTCATACAATAGTGTGTATATGCTATACCTGTTGAATGTCAGCTTTCAGATTTAGACAGGCTAGAATATCCCTAGGATTCTAGCAACTCCTCCGTACTCGTCAAATGCAACGTACGACGCTGCCGAATTTGACCTCTTTCGGGGTAGAAGGTAAAGGGCCACATTCAATTTACTCTGTTTGGTTAATGACACCTACAGCTTGCTGAACTTCGCCGTGGAGATGGTGTATTTGCGAATGGTTTTTCGGTCCGGTCTCTACAAAAGTACGCAGCGTATTTGTTGTAGGCGACTCGTAGCCACTTCCCGTGTACATCCCATTGACATGCTTTCAGGATTTTCACAGAACTGGCTTGTAGTAGATATGTCTACGTATAAGGCAAATCTGTGTTGCAAACACAGAGTCTTCATACTCCAAATCCACCTAGGAGGACACATAAGGTTAGCCATCTTCCACTTTGAACCCACTGATTGTGATCAAGCGAAGCACATAGCCTGGCAACTAATCTGCTAAGGATCTTTCGGTGAACAAGGACCTTATATAGAACCGAAATTATGGTAGGCCGTGAAGGTATAAAGATAGCGTCGTAGTTGGGATTATTATAAGTCCTTCACCTTGGTTTGACCTTTAAAAAAAAGCAGTTGAAGAAATTAACATCTGGAACACCTTCGAAGTAACTGGCTTTACAACACAGCTACACCGCGGGCACTAGATATTGGTTGAAAATACGGCTTGTCGCTATGGAACTCTTTTATTCGGTTTTTGAGTTAAAATAGTAGAAATGATTTATATTATGTGATGACTGAGTTTTGTCCTTTTAATTATTCGCATTAACAATATCATTACATCGTTAATATATTTATTTATAAGATCTTATAAACTGATCTTCTTTAGCTGATGCGAGTTTGGCATAGGTCTTCATTGTCATTGTTGTTGTCGGGTTGGACTCTGAGGAAAACAAAACCGCCGAAACGTCAGCCATCGACCGACAAGTACAACAACAACAACGACAACGACAACGAAGACCTATACCAACTTCGTATCAGCTAAAGAAGATCAGTTTATAAGATTACATTGTTAAATTCGTCGTTTTCATTATATTAGAATGATCGATATCCACTCATTCCAATTGGCAATGATTTAGCAAATCCACTCCTAGTTTCCCTCTACCAAGTTCGTTGTTGAAGAAAACTCTAACCATTGGTGTTTTCAATAGAAAACAAATAAAACTTCTGTTTGTCTGGAGCAGCAAAATTCCTACAACATTTCGTTGTCCAACGTTTTCTACATGTATCGCATTTTACCTCAACTTTCAATCCATCGTCCTCGACGAAATTTCGTTTTTTTTTTGTTTCGAAAAAGATTATAGCACGACGAATGAAAGATTTAAAATCAAGTACGATGCCTAAATTAGTAGTTTGTCTTCAATGGAAAGCCGCTGAGATTCAGTTCGAACATTACGGAGGGTCAACTGATTGCACACGACTAAATTTGTCCTCTTTTTGAAGTAGAAAAATTGGTACGAACTTATTATCAATAAAAAACTGTGCGCAGCGAAGAGAGGCCGGTCCTGTCCAGTGGAGAATGGGTACGCTTATTCAAGTAAGTTGAACTACTCCTTAATCTCCTTGAAAGGAGACTCGCCCACTGTGAAGCTGGCCTCAGCTATGAAGAATTTCCTCTATTCCTTTCATTGTGTACTATGGTTGCACTAAGTGCAGCGTCACCTACTCTTTAAAGTGTACCTTGTTATATAATAAGCTTGCGCAAAAAATTCAAGCCAATAAAAGACATCTGGAACCTTTCAGGCTTTCAACATAAGGACACTCTAAAAGAAAAATGCTTCTGATACGGTCGTTCAGAACTAATAAACAGGCTCCTCATTTTAAGATCACTTGGTCATCGGTAAAGACTCCAATACCACTGATAAAACACATCATACATCTCGTTCTCGTCATACTAGCACTCTAGGGTTTTAAATGCAATGCACAATTTCTGTGTTACTTTCGCTTTTTCTTAGTCCCAAAAATTTTTCTTCTCTATGCATCTGCTAGGGATATTTTTCAAGCGCATGATTTAATGTAATGTATTGAAAAATAAATTATAAGAATAGAAGAGAATTGTGCGTTCATCACTACAGCTGTTCTTGATAAATCACAAAGACAGCTGTCACTTTTGTGTTTTTCTCCATTGCTCTATGGGAAAACTTTTTTCTCCACTTCCGTCCTAAGACGATAGCTTCGCAGTAGTATTACTAGTTAGAACGTCGTCTACATGGAAGACATGAAGAACTGAAGATGGCAACAAGCACTTCGAAGGGGTTTGACAGAGGCCTCACCCACACGGTGGGTCTGCGACCTCTAGCGAACATATGCCGATCCCGTCATCCGTTTGCTCTTTGTTACTTCTCTGTTGTGGGCGCGTTCTACCTATTCTCAGTCCATCTCAGTCGCCCAACTCACACTCCGCCTGTTGTTCTACGGTAGTCAAACTACATTCGTTTTCATTACATCGTTCATCCTTTCCTACCGATTCATCTTTTTTGACCTTATTTTATCTCTTTTCGTGTTTATGAGGCAATTTTTAATGTAATATCTCTTACATGCGGCCCAGAACTTAAGAGTACTCCGCGGAGAAAAAAGTAACATCAGCTAGGTACCCACACAGAATGGGAGACCTCGCAGCAGCGTTTGCTAACGCTGAGCTCACGCCGAATGTGATACAGAATGCACCGCAAAAAAAGCTGCATGTGAGTTTTTTTTTTGTTTTCCTTGTAATCGTTCAGTTTTCATGCATTGGTGAGAAAGACTGGTATGGAAATAAATAACAGACTTAAAAGCCCTACTCTAAACTAAGTGAAAGAAACCTATCGAATGTGAAAAGAGGTCGTTTTCTAAAGTTTAGCAAAGAATCTAGTGCGCAAAGCACAGCATAACTGCATGTAGTACTCCATTTAGAATTACGTACTATATATTTATACGTCAAAGTGTTTATTTTAAGCTAGTTTGGGATGGGATACAAGTAGAACCAGGAATGACGATGTCGACGAGAAATCTGAAGAATGCTCCTCGGTTTCATCTTCCTGGAGCTGATCCGGAGAGCACATTCTCACTCGTCATGATTGGTCAGCCCACTTCATTATTTGCAAAGTTTCGCTCGATTCGCCGATATTGTAAAATCATTGTAAAGCGCAACTACATGTGTCGTCTGAGCTGGAGCAAACAACTTCTGTTCACACAGCAACAACTTCTGTAACTTTATTACCGACGAAGAAAGCAAAACTATTTTTGATATTGCTCATGATAGCTTTTCCACTAAATAATTTCTGACAGGACATCATATATTGCGCGGAAACGGGCACATTTTTCACTAAGTTCCTTGTTTTGTATCCGTCATCCCCGAAGGTCTTCGGATTTTCGAGTATCGGTTCAGTTTTTACATCTGAACTTTGTATTTTCTCTCTAATTTCGTTAAATATTGGTCAAGTTGAACCTCTTCGGAATCCTGTGATAGCTGCAATAGGGGGTTTCCAGGCTTTCACCGCAAGCAGTCCTTGAAGCGATGAAAGAACTATTGGACCAGGGTGCTGTCAAAGAAGAACTAATTATGCATATATTACTGCAGAACACCTCTAACCACTGCGCTTCGTCTCCTCTTAAGACTATTAGAACAGTAAAATCGCCAACCTTCGCTAAAAATACTACCCAGCGACAATGCTATCTTTTTGTTTACTGCGTGTTATTATTTTTCATGACAGAGTATGATATGAAATACAACCACTGAGATGATGAGATATTTGATATTAAAGCAAGATTCGAACCCGCAATTACCATTTCCGTAGGCAGCATTTCACTATACTTCCATAATAGATTTCAAAATGTTCAGTACACCTCAATGCTCGATGTACTGCGATAGTTTCAGATCCAGACAATCTTTCAAGGAAAAATCCGTCGGTCGCCGAATGGCTTCATTGGCTTGTGTGTAACATACCAGCCAGTAATGTCATCGAAGGGATTAACGGCGGTAACTGACCAGTTTCTATCTGGGCTATTTAGCAGTCAAACCTTGTACTGACAACGAATATGAGCTGTCCATATTTCGGTCCCAAGAGAAGGACTATGAGGTCAACACTGGCTCGTTTTTCTTTCGTTGAGCACCAACAACATGTTTCTTCAATCATTCAGCTCGCTTTACCATACCAAATCCATCTTTTGCTTATTTTCTGCAATTTCTTCACTACTCGTAGTTTTTTTTTTTAACTCTCTCATTCATAAAGTTATGGCAGGCAATTTGTACAGCTTAAGCTCACCTGCGTGGTTTTAGAAAATACCGCCCAATTGACATTTATGAAAAAGGCTTCATTGCATAACGGAGTTTTTTCTGAGCCGATATTCGCCACGTGTTAGATACGCAACCGCATGGTCGTAAAAAGTGCAGTAAGAATCTCTACCAGCCAAAATAAACGGCTGAGAAGGAAACGATTCATGTATGACTAATCTTGGACGTTTGGCCAGTAAGGTGTAAGTCATTT